>OX422211.1:612874244-613156744 GCA_949130495.1 Sambucus nigra | reverse complement strand
ATTTAAAAACTAGGTTTTCGAATAGGGCCTTAGTAGTCAATCTCCCTGATGCAAACAGGGATTATTTTGAACATGGGGTAGTTATAAAAAAATTGGCAACATGCCCCTCTGGTTGGAGATGCAGTATATGAGGGTCCCAGATGCCCCCCATATGGCAATGGGATAGGTTATTTTCATCTTATTTTATTTTTGAAATTACGATTTCATTGTGTTTTACAAAATGTATGACTGATATTTCACTATGTATTTGTTTGCAGTTGACAGTAAGAGAAAAACTCCAAAGGAATCAGAAGTAAATATTAAACATTTGAAACATATCTGGAATTTGCATCGAAGAGTTGCAGACGAGCACATCAGGTCTGCTTCATATTTGCTGCAGTACAGGAGCTAAACATCATCCTTTACTGCTCATCCTGTGGTCAGCATTAGTGACCCATTGCCAGCTTCTGAGGAATCTTCACCAGAATCTCACATTCCTCTAAGTCAGAAGATGGGCAAGAGAAGAGTTCCTGCTATCTTCGAGGAGACCTCCTCTGCTGGTGATGGAAAGAGAAACAAGGTTGATGTCCCAAAGGGGACAAATAAAGTGGATGTTGTTCCTTCTGTTGCTGCTCAGAAGGCTGCCGAGAAGCCTCCAATGGCTCCGAGCAAGAGAAGTACTTCTGTGGAAGTGGTCACCATTTCCCCCACCAAAGGTTCTTTGGCTGAAACTGCTGAAGTACCACTGAGGAGATTGAAGAAATCCTCCTTGGTCAATTTTTCTGAAACCATTCCTCAGCTCCAAGCTAGTGGAGCTGGTGTTCCAACCATTATTCCCCCTAGTTCTGCAATGAGCTCGGTAAAGACTTGGACTATTCCTGAAGTCCAAGGAATTGAAGAAAACATGTCTAGGGATATGCTGACATCCCTAGCTACTCGTCACATTGCTTCAGTAAGTTTCTCTTATCCTGAATTTTTTCTTTCTTTTAGTCAATATATGTATCTCGGCACTGACTTTTCATTACCTTCTTTTTCAGTTGGTGAATTGCTTTAACACTATAGTGAAGAAAGATGAAGCTCTCAAGGCTTCAAGCTCCTCGTCCGGAGTAGAGGATGCTTTCCAGGGTTTAGCCCAATCTCTCAAGGAATCCCCTCAAAAATACGACGAGGATAGGGGTGAATGGGAAAAGAAGTTGACTGCGTCTGAGGTAGAGAAGGTACAGTTGGGCAATAAAGTGAAGGATTTGGAGAGAGAGAATAAAAAATATGTCGAGAAGCTCACAAGCTTTGGGGATCTTGAGAATAAGTTGAAATCGACCGAGGAAGAGCTGACCCTTCTGTGAGAAGTAATCGCCAGAAGGAGGAGGTGGAGGCCAAATTGAAAGCCATCGAGAATCTTCTATCCGAGAAGCTCTCCTCGGAGAAAATAAAGAGAAAAGCGGCTGTGAAGAAATCCTTTCAAACTGGTTGGGACAAAGGATGGGATAAGGGGTAGCGACAATGATGACCCAAGTCACGTATGGAAGTTTGAAATACTTCCGAGATGGTTGGGTTGCTGCCCTGCAGGAACTGAAGGTGAGCGAGGATTCTGAATTATTTCAACAACATCTCCCTGGTCCTCCTCCAGCTATTGAAGATGAAGAAGAGGATGAAGCTGCATCCGAGGAGTCTTCAGTGATAGTGGGTGATCAAGTCCTTGCTCCACAACCCAATCAGACAGCCACCGAGGAGATTTCTTCCTTGACTGCTCCTCCTGAACAAGTCCCAACTTCTGCCAACCAAATCATTGTTCCCACTGAGCAACCAATCTCCTCGTCACAGCCTCCCGAGAAAGTCTTGGGAGACAAGGAAAAGGTGTGAAGTTGTTTGGTATTCTCTTTTATTTTCCTTTTACTTGTACTTTATATTCTGAACGATGTACTCTTTTTGATGATGTAATAAAATCACATATTTTTGTTCTTCTACATTGTTGATGCTCTGTCTTCTTCTTTTATTAACTCTTGCCTTCTTTTCTTTATTAGTTTATGACTAGAATGGAATTGCTGTCTGCCAATGATACAAAACTGATGCAGCAATGCCATGAATATTTTAAAGCTGGCCATACTGACCTGAGTGCATCAGAAATTGCTGATATCCTTGGTCATGATGCTTCAGACCAAGCAGTGGAGGCATATCTTATTGATCGTGCTGTAGCCAACAACGTGGCTTATTATGACATGATCGAGGAGCTTCAATATACTTTAGAAGATCATCAGACTCAGTACAAGGAATCAAATGCCTTGTTGCATGAGGGGTATGAAAAGAAGTATGAGCAGTTTTCTGCCGAGAAGGGCTACGACAAACTCCTTACTGGGTATGATGTCAGGGAGAGGACCCTAAAGGGAGAAGTTGAAGCTTGTAGACAAATTGCTGAACTGCTGGAGCAAGAGAATAATAATTTGCAGAAAGAGCTAGCACAATATAAGTCTGCAGCCTCTTCTTCAACAGCGGTAATCCCAGTGACTGATGAGGGATTTTCCTTCTTAGAGGTTGAGAATGCCAAATTAAGGCAAGAGTTGGATATCTTGAGAAGGTCTGGTACATCTACTTCTACTCGGGGACGAGGAAGAGGTTCTCGTGGGCGAGGAAGAGTTGCCCAGAATGTTGTCGAGGAACGAAGTACTCCACCTGCTCGGGGTCGATCAAGAACTCCTTGTAGTATTGAAGAAGCTCGTACTCTGTCAACATTGGAAACTCAAGCGTACCAATTGAATGCAAAAGATCGGGCTTTGTCTGAAATGTCCAAGAAAATCCAAACTCTGGAGGATCAACTTGCATCGACAAAATCTGCTCTGGATAATAAGGATGCTCTTGCCAGAAACTTTCGTGAGAAGCTTGAAAAGTTGACATTTCAATTTAATAAACAGCCCAGGGAGTTCTGGATGGCTGGATACAATGAAGCGTTATTTCACTTAGATGATCGTATCCAGAATGCCAATAACGAGGGTCACAAGCAAGGTTGGCTGAATGTCTTGGGCGTGCTGAAGCTCGAATAGGGGCACTACCTGTGGGATTATTATGATCCCGGGGTTCTTGACTTGCCAGTGCCACCGTATAACTTGGATATGGAATGGATCCCAGCTCGTGCCATTCCTCGGAGCTTAATTGCAAAATACCTTGGCGATCATAATCTTCACTCTCAGATCGAAGTATCTCGTCCCGAGCATCTATTGGATAATCCTTCAGTAATGAATGTCAGAATGCTCCGAAATATTAACTTCATTAATTCTCCTCTTTGCCTGGAAGATCCTCCTGCTGGCGAGGAGCCTGTTTCAAAAGCTAAGGGAAAGAAACCAATAGAGTAGGGATCTCAATGTAATAGTTAGTACACATGTAATTTATAATTCATTTTGAATTTTAATGAAAGACTTTCATTTTTTGTTTGCAAATCTGTATTGCTATTGTATTTGTCAAACACTTTATATTTGTGCTTGCATAACAATATTGTGTAGTTCATCGTTAGTAAAAAATTACAAGTATTAGTAATGTTGCACGATCACTAAATAATAAAGTAATGAGTATAAAAATGTTGAAAATTATTCCAACCAACCAAGGTTGTCAAATTGTGCTCGTCGACCAATTATAGTTAATGGGTTTTAATCCCCGACTAACCATACTTGGTAAATTTGTTATCTTTTTCATAAAATGTGTCCGACCAACCAAGGTCGATAAATTCTCCTCGTCGACCAACTATAGTTAGTGGGTTTTTATCCCCGACCAACCATACTTGGTACAGTTTGGAATATTTATTCTTTGAGGAACTTTTATGTAATAAACATACTTCCCGATCAACATAAGTTGGCATTTTGAGATAATCTTACTTCCTGACCAACATAAGTTGGCATTTGAGAGCATGTCTTGTTTCTTAACCAACCGAGATTGGCCTTTCGTCGATCATCTTTTGTTCTCGCCCTTTTACCAACCGGAGTTGGCCGTGGGTTTGAACTATCATGTCCACTAGTTCTTTTACCAACCTTAGTTGGTCACACTAGTGTACGCCTCCTAACCAAAGGAGTATAGTTTGTTCTCGCCCTTTTACCAACCGGAGTTGGTCGTGGGTTTGAACTATCATGTCCACTAGTTCTTTTACCAACCTTAGTTGGTCACGCTAGTGTACGCCTCCTAACCAAAGGAGTATAGTTTGTTCTCGCCCTTTTACCAACCGCAGTTGATCGTGGGTTTGAACTATCGTCTTCTTTTTACTGCCGAGCAGCGTAGTGTTAAACACACTAGTATTCCCCGAAAAACTTTTAATAAAAGGAGAGAAGATTGTGAAATATCATCGTTTTATTCATATTGATGGGACTGCTTTACATTTTACATCACTGATAATACTTGCGTAGGTGTTCAGCATTCCATGCATTCTTAAATTCCTCTCCTTCTAGAGTTGCTATTCGGTAGGTTCCTGGTCGGACAACTGCAGTAACTCTGAAAGGTCCATGCCAGTTTGCTTCCAACTTGTTGTACTTCTGAATGACCTTCTTTAGCACGTAATCTCCTTCTTTTAAGTCGTATTTTTTCACTCTCTTGTTGTAGAACAGGGCTGATCGTTGTTGATAAGCAGCATTCCTAATGGTTGCCTCTTCCCTAACTTCCTCGAGCATGTCCAAATCTAATCTCCTCATCAGGTCGCTGACTGGGGAATTGAAATTCAGCACTCTGTGTGTTGGAAGACCCAACTCGGCAGGTATTACAGCCTCACTTCCAAATGCCAGTATATATAGTGATTCTCCAGTTGCTGCTCGGGGAGTTGTTCGGTAAGCCCACAATACTGATTGTAGCTCATTAATCCAATTAGCTTTGGCTTCACTTAGCCTCTTCTTCAAACCATTTAGTAATGTTCTGTTCGTCACTTCAGTCTGTCCATTGCTTTGAGGATGGCCTGGTGCTGAATGAGTCTTCAAAATGTTTGATTGTCGACAATAAGCGGCAAACTCCTCATTATCAAATTGTGTTCCATGGTCTGTGATGAAGGCATGAGGGAGACCATATCGACAGATGATGTTCTTCCAAACAAATTGGTACACCTTCTCGTATGTCATATTAATCAGAGGTTCAGCTTCTACCCACTTAGTAAAATAATCCACTGCGACGACGAGGTACTTGAATCTTCCTCGGGTCGTTGGCAGTGGTCCAACCAAATCCATTCCCCACATGGTAAAAGGCCAAGGAGAAGTTATGGGTGTCAACAATGCTTGTGGAGTTCGTCGGACGAAGGAAAAACGTTGGCATTTATCACATCTCTTAGCATAGGTTATACAATCAGCCCTCATCGTTGGCCAGTAGTATCCTTGTGTCATCACCCTTTGTAAAAGTGTTCGACCTGCTACATGGGCTCCACAGGACCCTTCATGGATCTCTTCAATCAATTCCTTCACCTCGAAGGGATGCACACATCTTTGCAAACCTACCATAATTCCTCGTCTATACAAGACACCATTAGTTAGTACATACCGAGCAGCTTTAAACTTCAATTTCTTTGCAGAGAGCTTATCCTCCGGTAATTCTCCCTCCTCAATATATGCCCTGATGGGATCCATCCAAGATGGACCTAAATCATGGGTAATAACATTCACCGTCAGGTCTTCATCTATGCTCCGAGCTTCTAATACTTCAATTGGTATCGTTCTTCGTAGCTCGGTACGAGTAGCTGATGCTAGTCGGGCCAGTGCGTCTGCTTGTGCATTCTCTATTCTTGGTATTCTGATCAACTGAATGGCATCAAATTCTTCCAACAACTCCATCGCCTTTGCATGATACTTGGCCATTAATTCTCCTTTAACTGCATATGTTCCCATTATCTGATTCACAATTAATTGAGAATCACTGAATACCATCACTTGTTGCGCTTTCATAATCTTTGCTAAATTAAGACCTGCTATCAATGCTTCATACTCAGCCTCATTATTGGAAGCTTTGAATTGGAATCGTAAGGCATATTCCACGTCAATCTCGTCTGGGGTGTTCAAAATAATCCCTGCCCCACAACCTGTTGTGCAAGATGACCCATCTACATATAATCTCCATGTAGGTAACTCGCCTTCAAATTTCTTATCTGATAGAGCTCCTCGGTGAAATATCTGTTGTTTCCTTTCATCCTCCCCTGGTATTTTTCGTTCTTTGTCGACCATCTCTTCTCGCCCTTTTACCAACCGGAGTTGATATGGACTTATGTCTGTTGATCCTGTAACATCCACAGGTTGGTCAGCGAGCAACTTTTGCTCCTCGGGGGTATCAGGATATGTAAATTCTGCTATAAAGTCTGTTACAGCTTGCCCTTTTAGTGATGATCTGGGTTCATACACAATATCATATTCACCGAGCTCTATTGGCCAATACATCAGTCTCCCTGATTTTTCTGGCTTATGGAGGGCTTGTCTCAATGGCATGTCGGTATACACGACGATGGTATGGGCCTCGAAATAAGGCCTCATTCTTCTACTTGCTTCAATTAATGCCAATGCCAATTTTTCCAGCTTTGGGTACCTGATCTCTGCACCTCGAAAAGCCTTACTTGTGCAATAAATTGGCTTCTGGACTCCATTCTCCAATCTTATCAATGCCAAGCTGACTGCATTCTCTGATACTGCCAAGTACAAGTACAATTTCTCTCCCATTACTGGCCTGGATAACAATGGAGGTGCTCCCAAATATTTCTTCAAGTCTTGAAAGGCTTTCTCAAATTCATCATTCCAATCGAAAGTTTTTCGAAGCGTTTTGAAGAATGGGAGGCATCTATCAGTTGCCCGAGATACAAATCTATTGAGCGCTGCAACTCGCCCTGTAAGACTCTGCACTTCTTTCTTCGTCGTTGGAGATCGTAACCCCAAAAGAACTTTGATCTTTGCTGGATTTGCCTCAATGCCTCGCTGATTGACGATGTACCCGAGGAACATTCCTTCTCGTACTCCAAAGGTGCACTTCGTCGGGTTGAGCTTTATTTGGTATTTATCCAATTGATCAAAGGTCTGACCTAAGTCAACTAGATGATCAGTAGCTTTTTTGCTCTTTTTCAGCATATCGTCGACATAGACTTCCATATTGCAACTGATTTGTTTGGCAAAAACCTTGTTCATCAGCCGCTGGTATGTCGCTCCTGCATTTTTCAAACCAAAAGGCATAACATTATAACAATAAGTTCCCCTAGGGGTAATAAAAGAAGTGATTTCCCTGTCTTCAGGTTTCATTTTGATCTGGTTGTATCTAGAGTAAGCGTCCATGAAGCTGAGCAGCTCGTGTCCCGAGGTAGCATCCACTAGTTGATCAATTCTGGGCAATGGAAAATGATCCTTTAGGCATGCCTTGTTGAGATCGGTGAAATCAACACACATTATCCATTTATTGTTTTTCTTCTTCACCATCGCCACATTTGCCAACCAGTTTGGATACTTCACATCTTCAATGAATTGGGCTTTTTGGAGCTTGTCAACCTCCTCTTGTATAGCCTGATTCTTCTCAGGACTAAATACTCTTCTTCTCTGTTTTACAGGCTTGATCTCCTTATTCGCATTGAGTTCATGACATAAGAAGTTTGGATCTATTCCTGGCATGTCTTCATGACTCCATGCAAAAGTTTTCTTTTTGTTGTTCAAAAAAGTTATCAACTCCTGTTTTATTGAAGCAGCCAACGATGAACCTATCTGGGTTACTCGTTCAAGGTGCTCGTCGTCCAGAATAACATTTTCTGTAGATTCCACCACCTGTCCTTTTACAAGTTGTGATTCATCTCTGGGATCAAGTGTTTCAATTTCTGTACCTTCATCCACCTGATAGGTAGTAGTCTTTTTCCTTGACTCCTCAAGCTCCTCTTGCTCGGCAGACGAATAATAGCATTCCCGAGCTACTTTCTGATCACCTTTCACAACTCCCACTCCGAAATTTATAGGGAATTTTAAACACTGATGTACTGTAGATGGAACTGCTTCGAACTTCTTCAAACCAACTCTTCCCATGATGATGTTGTAAGATGACTGCACATTCTTATCCATCACAAAGAAGCGTATTCTTTCTGTTCGACAAGCAGGCCAAGTTCCAATGAATATATCCAACTTGATTGTCCCAAGTGGAAAAACTTTCTCACCAGCAAAACCCAATAGAGGTCTGTGATAAGGTTCTAATTGAGATAATTTCAAATTTAAACTGTCAAAGCATGAATAGTACATGATGTTTGCCGAACTACCATTATCTACCAGCACCCTTGAAATCACTACTTCTTTCATCCTCATTTTGATCACCAAAGGGTCGTCGTGAGGGTAAAGAACACCTGCAAGGTCGTTTTTTGAAAAACCGATGACCAGCTTCTCTTTGTTTACCTTCCTCGGGCGATCCTCTTCAGCCAAATTTATCCGTTGAATGTATGAGCAAGCCTGAGCCTCACCGAGGTAAGCTTTTCTTTCTGCAGTAAGGTCTCCTCCTCCTGCATCTCCTCCTGTAATGACATTACAATCAAATGATCCAAAGCATATTGAAAATACCTCTCGTTCTGGCTGCCTTGGTTTTTTGGGAAGATCGGGGTCATCTTCCGGATCATCTTCATGATCCATTTTCTTTTTCTCCTCTGCTCGACGAGGATATCTAGACCTTTCTCTAATTCGGTCATTATTTCTTCTTTCGCCTCCCCGATCAACATACTTTGCTAGTTTCCCTCTTCGGATGAGTGTTTCAATCTCGTTCTGAAGAGCTATGCAATTTTTGGTCATATGGACGTGATCCTTATGAAACTTGCAATATTTATCCCTGTTCCTCAGGTCAGGGTCTGACCTCAGTTTCTTTGGCCACTTTACTTCCTCGTTATTCTTGATTTCTTCCAAGACATGATTAATACCCATTTTCAAAGGAGTATAAATATCGAATTTCTTCAGGACTTCCCATGACGACCTATTATTCTTGGAATGTTTGTCACTGCCATTGCCCTTATGCTCTTTCTTCTTGGATTTGTCGTCTTCCACCTTGGTTTCTTTATCCATATTCTTCTTCGCAGTCATAGCCTCCTCAGCATTCATGATTTTGGCCGCTTTTGCCATCAACTCTGACATAGTTGTAGGTGGATCTTTGGCCAAAGTGTAATACAACTTGTTAGGTAACAACCCACTCATCAAGGCGGTGATTGCTGTCTTTTCCTCATAATCTATGACTTCCAGTTTCTCGTTATTGAAACGAGTTATGTAATCTCTAGTGCTCTCACCGGATTTTTGTCTAACACTTAACAAGTGTGCTACTCTTTTTACTGGCTTTGCTCCAAAACAGAAATTACCGATGAACAGCTCGGCCAACTGAAAGAAAGTTGAAATCTTACCCCGAGGAAGATTGTTGTACCATACCTGGGCAGCTCCAGTAAGAGTTCCTGAGAATGCTCTGCATCTCATCTCGTCGGGGACGACATAGATGTCGGCAGCAGCTTGATATTGCTCTATGTGTAGAACAGGATCTGTCTTTCCATCATATTTTGGGGTCACCACTGGTGCTTTAAACTTTGATGGGGTAGGAAAACCCACAATGGCCTGGACAAAAGGTGTCCCTTGAACAAAAGTTCGTTGTAAGGGATTCTTCGCCTTAACCATTTCTCCCAATCTATCCTCCAAGCGCTGAATGGAACCCTTCCACGCATCGTTTCTTTCCTCGGGCTTATTAGTTCGAGCAATTGATTGTTCTGATGTGGCCTCTTGAGATCTATCTTGACGAGAAACTGGTCGTGATTGTGCTGATCCTTCTCTTAGATCTGATGGTCGTCGAAAACTCCTCGATACGGTCTTAGGTGGACTCCTATTCCTCTTAGGGACTAATCGACTGAAAGGAGACACCCTACTCAATCTTTCCAAGGCACTGGGTCTTTCTGGAGAGAGAGTGATACGTTGATCAGTATCTATCGCCCTTATTGACGAAGTTCGCCCAGGTTGATAAGAGAAATCATCAGATTCCTCATTACGATATGACTCAGTACGCCTGGATCGTGAAGAAAGTAAGTAGGTTTGCCTCTTACCACTTCGTTGTCCTGAACGTGAAGGTGCACCGCCATGAAGGGTCTGTATGAGTTGTCTCATTGTTTCTTGCATGGCGGTTTGTCCTTGAGCCAGATTCGTCATAATCCCCGCCAGATCTGGAGGTGCAGAGGGATTTGAAGGATTTCCAGCATTTCCAGCGTTTCGATTGCTGGATTCCGGATTATCTGCCATTGATGATGAACGATTTTTGGTGAAAAACGATAATAACGATCGTTCCCACAGACGGCGCCAATCTGTTGATGTAAAAAACTCTAATAATTTAATCATAGATAAATAAATGAGACAGAATATTTTAAAGTGGTTCAGCCTTATATGAATGGCCTAAGTCCACTGTTATGTTATTACTGAGTGTTTGGGAATTCTCGATTACAAGTTCTATCAAGAAATTCCGGTTCCCTTGAATGAGGGTGATACAAGGTATTTATAGCCCTTAGGCTGTACATGAAAGGGTGTTACATTAAATGATACACATATGAAAGGGTAATTCATTTAATGCTCTTCAAACGTGTGCGTCAAGATGATAAGCATTCAATGAATAGTTGAACTGTTGATTATCTGGCAATCAATGCGGCGGTCGAGATGCAGCTCGAACCGCCTTAGTTGCTCGTCGTTCAAGAGTTCCTCGGAGCGTTGAAGTTCCTCGGAGCGTTGGAGTTCCTCGGAGAGATGGAGTTCCTCGGAGTATACTTGTTGCTCGGAGTGAGTCTGACTTGGTCGGGGGAATGAACTTCCTCGTTGCTATTGTGCCACATAGATTGACACGTGTCTTCTTATTACTCGTCCACATCAGCATACTAATTTTGGTATCAACAGTTACTAAATCCAAACATTACATGAGATCATTGTAATTATTAATGTATAAAGATATACGCTATTGTTAAAGTTTTTAGCCTTCATTCTGAAACTCTATGAATATCATACCATATGAATCAACTAGTTATATATATCATATATTGTGACAAAAAAATCCTTTTATTTTAAAATTAAACTAACCTATATACTAGGGGTGTTCATGGGTCGGGTTTTCTCGGTTCCACTATGAAATCAGAGTTTGTTCAATTCCCTGATTTTGGAATCAGACCCAAAGCAACCTTATGCTAGAACTGAAGTGGTTTATGGTTCAGGTTGGGTCCATAAATGGTTCTTTTTATTTAATTTTTTAGTTTAAAAAATAAACAAAAAAAACATCTTTTTTTTCCTTCCTATTTTCACTACACAACGTAAACATAGCATGCTAAGACTCGAACTACTCAATCAAGTTGCCTTAGTTTTGGGTTCCTTAATTACTTTAAATATATTATAGACATGTAGTTTGTAACTCTGTGGTTGCTTTTGGTCTTTTATTTTGTTAAGAAATTACCCACTACAACACTCTACAAGCTATATATATATATATATATTAATATTATTAGTGTTTTATATTACTGTTTTATTTAGCATTAAGGGTATTTTAGTATTTTCTCTTTTATTGTTAGGTGATTGTAGTAGGTCATATATTCTCTTTCCTTCTTCTCATTGTATTGCATTCTAGTTTATGTTAATATGAAACCCTAGCCCCTCTTTTCTCTTTTTCATTGATTGTAGGGGTTTGATATGTTATCATGGTATCAGAGCGGGATCAAAACTTATTCCTAACATTTCTCTTTGTCAAGTAAATAAAATAAAGTTGTTATGTTTGGGTGGCCTGTAAATAATGATTTGAGGCTCTTTTTTTTTGTTAACAAATTTTACGTTCTTTGACTAATTTACTTCATGTCTTTGAGGTAGGATTTCTTGTTAAAAAAGAGTTAATTATACTTTCCCTCTTAAGTTTACCCTTTCTTACTTTATAACCCGAATTTTCGTTTTCTGCACTTAACTCCGTAAAGTTTCTAAATGACTTCAGGATACTGCCATCAAAGACCATTAATTTTTTAACGAAAAAATGGATCATATGTATGGCACATGAGAGCAAATGAGGGTATTTTTGTCAATCACAAAATAAAGGGGGATTTTGGATTTATTATATTGCATAAACTATTGAAAATAATTAAAATACTTAAAACATACCAAAAAACCTAAAAAAAATCTAAAAATGACAAAAAATTATAAACATTTGAAAATCAAAATAATTTATTTAAAAATTCTTAGAATTATAGAAAATTGATTTTTAAAAACGAGAAATTATAAAGGAAAAAATATGGAAAATACTAATAGATATTAAAAAATGTCCAGTCAAAAAACTAATTAAAAAAAGTTTTAATTAAAAAAGTTATTTTCCAGAAAAAAATTGTGTTTCAACTAATAAAATGATTTTCAATAGAAAAATTTATTTTCCATGCAAAAAATGATTTCTAACTACTAAAAAAAATTCCAACAAAAAATAAAGCTGATTCCAGATAGAAAAAATTAATTTCTTGGAAAAAATTGTTTCCCAATTGATAAAATGATTTAAAAAAAATAAATTAATTTCCACCCAAAAAATTGATTTCCAACTACGAAAAAATAATTTCCAGCAAAGAAATAAAAAATCATACTCATTTCAGTTAAAAAATTATTTGAAGGAAAAAAAATTTCCACCAGAATATAGAGGAAAAACCATTTTAAAAACTTAAGGAAAGCTAGGAAAAACAAAAAATAAAAAAACTGGAAAATAAGTACACCTCGATAAACAACCCCCAAAACACAAAAATGAAAAAAAGATAAATAAATAAAAACTTGAAAAATAAGAAAAAATCAATTTAAAAGCTAAAAAAAAAGGTTCAAAAAACTATAAAATGCCCAATCCTCCCCCCTCCCTTTTTGCAAATTAACCCCCCAATTAGACCTGTCAATGGGTCGTGTCGAGTCGTGTTCGTGTCGTTTTTTATCGTGTTCGGGTCTTATTGGGTTCGTGTCTAAACGGGTGACTTTTTTATCGTGTGAAAAAATCATACCCAAACCCGACCCGTTATGTTATCGTGTCGTGTCGTGTTCACTCGTTAATACCCATTAAGATAATGAATTATTTTGAATTGTATAGAAGTTGATATATATATCTCATTTTTGAACCCAAATAGACCCATTAATTCATTGACGTTACTAAATCTATCATTTAGTAACATTCATTATGATTAAATTAACATTATATTACATATATTATTTATAAGTTCCAAAATTATATCTTATTTACTGAAATTAATGGGTCATAACGGGATTTATCGGGTATTAACGAGTTAAGGGGGTCAACCCTAACCCGACCCGTTAACTATCGTGTCTTATCGGGTTGACACTGATATGACCCGAACCCATTAAGGGTCCACCCATTAACTTATAACTTCGTGTCGGTTCGTGTCGTGTTATCGTGTCGTGCCTCATTTTGCCAGGTCTACCCCCAACGCCGCCCCCAACCCCCAAATCTAATTCATAAAAAAAATAATAAACACTAGAAAAAAAAATTCAATATCTTCTCCTCTAAACCCAATACCCACTTCAACAAACCAATTTATGAAATAAACCGTAAATTCTAAATCCATTTCTCCTATTCCACCAAGAATCAAAGAATGATAAACCCATATAGCCACAGAAAATCAAAGAGAAAGAGACCTATTTCCCTTTTTTTCAAATTTGTGTGTTTTCTTGTGTGTTTGTGGAAGTGTAAAATCGTGTGTATGTGCACATATTTATGCATGTATGCGTGAGAGAGAGAGAGAGAGAGAGAGAGAGAGAGATGAAGAGATATGAGAGAAATTGAAGCCATAACTTCCATTTGAGAGTGAGAGAGAAAGAAATAATGAAGAGATAAAGCGTTTTTAGGTTTTAATTAAAATTAAAGGGTAAAAGATCAAAAAGGCCCCTTTAAAGAAGTTACATGTGACTCCATGTCCCATTTTCCGTCCAAAAATTGACAGTTTAAACGATAAGTGGTTACTTGAAGTCGTTAGGAAATTTTAGGGGGTTAAGTGCAAAAAATAAAAGAATAGATGACAAAGTGAAAAACAAATAAAGTTTAGGGGAAAGTGTAATTAACCCTAAAACATTACATTAACCTTAGGCCATTTTGATCTTCAAATATAAGAGGTTAAGTTTTTTTTTTTGGGTATCGTGGGAACTTCCCAATAGGCTACATTGTGAACCCCAGTAGTCAACCCGCGGGTCGAATTTTACACTCGCTCCAATTTATCTCAACTAGCTTAAGTTAGGGATTTGATGGTGGCCTTGAGTATCGATCCCACACCAAAGTTTTTATTTTTGAATGAAGGTTAACAATGTTAAAGTTCTACGGTTCGGTCATGTCTAATTTTTACAAGGTAGGTATGTTATACCGCATTATCTCTAGGGCGAAATTTATTTTCATGTAATAAAAGTTGGTAAACTCTTTTTATTTTTGGAGAAATAAAAGTGAGTAAAATCAAACATGATACTTCTGATGTGTTGATTTATTACATGTATCTACTTTGTGATTTAGAAAAGTACACCAACCTCCATTACGTTAAAAAATTCCAATTACTTTTGACTACTGTTTTGCAATGGTACTAATCTCAACGTATAAAGAATCTTTATTATATGATAATATTTTCAAAATTACAAAAGAAATTTTCACAAGCAATGACATGTCATCTTATTACGCTGAAAAGTCAGGCAAGGATATTGTTATTAAATCTGGATATTACAAGAGATCATTGTAATTAGGGTTATTAGCACTTTAGTCCCTTAAAGTTTACTCTCTTTGGCACTACAAATCCGAAGTATATAAATTGACACATAAAATCCTAAAATTGATAGTTCACTCACTTTATTCCAAAAACTAATGGATCGTTAAGTTTTTGTTTTCGCCAAAAACAGACGCTACTTTTAATTTATTAGTTAAATTCTTTAAAAAGTCATAACTTTTTATGTAAAATTTTAAAAATACAAAAAAATATCATCAGACTCGTGTCGTCACGTAGATGATTTATATATACAAATTTGTTGAATTTGACATATGATTCACATGTTTTGTATTTTTGGTCTTTGTGTTAGGAGTATACATACCAAGTATTTTTACTAAGTTTAGGTCCCTAGTGCATTAAATAATTGTACATACACTTGGGGTACAACGTTTTATTGCACTTGGGATACACACTTGGTAAAAAGACTTGGTACACATAGATTTTTGCTTATGTTCGTCAATGATCACCAAACACTACATTGTTTATCAATTGTTTTGATTCTTTTTTATATACTAACAAATTACAATTAATACATATATATTTTTGAAAGAAAAATAAAATTTTAATAAATATATTTTAGGATTCATACATTACTAGATTGATTATAGGGTTTATCTGTTACACAACTTTCTTGCAAACTTTAAGACTCAAACAATTTACGAAAATGTTTATTATTATAGAAATAGTTCAAAAACTATTTTTAATTATTATATTTTATAATATATATATATATATATATATATATATATATAGGGAGAGGTTCACAAGTGAACCTAAAAGATGAACTTTTTAATGAACCTTAACAAAAAATACTTAACAATTAATTAATTTTAATTCCTATATTGTAATTGGTCTGCGCCAGCGGCAATGGACACGTGTGTCGATTGATCCCCACCCCCCCCCCCCCCCCACCCCCACCCCCATGGCAGCCCTGCTGCCATAAGGGCTGCTATAAGGGATGCCATGGTGATGGGGGTGGTTGGGGTGGGGGTGGGGGTGGAGGGGTGGGTGGGGTGGGGTACCGGGGGGTGAGGGAGTTGGGGATAGATTGACACGCGTGTTCGTTGCCGCTGGCGCGGACCAATTACAACATAGAAATTAAAAGTAATGAGTTGTTAGGTGTTATTTTGTTAAAGTTCATTAAAACGTTCATCTTTTAGGTTCAGTTGTAAACCTCTCCCTATATATATATATATATATATATAATCAAAATACTTATAATTATTACTGAAATACTTATTTCGATTAAATATTTATATCTGTTATAAATTATTTTAAATAAATAATTAAAATTAGCTTTTGATCAACTTAGATAGTAGTAAACATCTTTCATTAAGGGTCGAAGTCTTAAATTTTGCAATAAATTAGTGTAACCAATACACACTAGAATTAATATTGTAATGTACGGATCCTTATTTAAAATTATAAATAAAATGATATTTTGCTTTCAAACATATCACTATATTTATTATAACACGCTAGTATATAACTAGCGGAAAGCCCGTGTCTTAACGCACGATGAATATTTTTGAATGTATCAAATGTATAAACTTTAAGTCATAAATATTTTTACCAACACAAATGTGTGAACATTTTGGATTTTTTTATAGGATAATCCATCCTATTTAAAAAATAATATACTGGCAACAATTCTAACAATATTAATATACATCTCAGGCATAAAAAAAACATGACATCCCAAAAAAGTTTTTTCAATTACACAAATGTGTGAACATTTAAAAAAAAATGGACAAAATGTCCTTTGTTTATAGGAAAATTCACCATGTTTCAAAAATAATAAATATTCCAATGATAATACCAACTATGCTTATATTCATCTCGAACATCAAAGAAATAACATGATAGCCCTAAGATAATAATTTAAGAAAAATAATTTCCAAAACACAAATATGTAAAAAAAATTGGGTAGAGCTTCTTTTGTTTGTAGAACTATCAGCCAGTTTAAAAAATATATACTCCAACAACATTATAATTCTAAATAGAAATTAATGCATATACAAAAATTGTTTGCACTAGAAGAACATGAATAACACTAACAAGTGATGATAATCACTATTTAGAGCTTTGCATCGAATCAATGACTCTCCACATTTCCCTACTCCGACATATTATTTTCTAAAAAATTTGCGAAGCATATAAAGGACACATGTTATTTGTCAATAAGTAGGGGAAACTCATGCCTTAAGGTACAGTGATAGTAAAGAAAAATAACACGTGTGAAAAGAACACAAATGGTCTACCCGAATTTATCACATAACAAAGAATCTAAATCACTTAATTTGGAGAGAATTTGAATAATGGAGTGAAACCTTCATTACAAATGGATTCGAGTATTCAAAACATGAAGAAATAGTAAAATCGTATTCTTAATTTCAATTCAATACCAACAGAGCTCACAAGAAATAATGCAATTCTTTATTTCATCCAATGAGATCGTTTTGGAGTTATTAGCTCCGTCAACAAAGTATCCAATTTAACTGTGCATAAAACAGGAACAAATACACAAAATAAAAATGATCTCTTTCTTATGAAGGTTTCCATTCTATAAATATGAAGTCGCTTCAACACACTACAAGCAACTAATCCAAGAATGTATTGAAAGATGACAAAATTCTCTCATCTTGTGTATATTTCAATCAAAAATTAAATATTAAAAATAATTTCAGCACCTAATAAAAAATATCATCAACACATAACAAAATTAAATGCAACAATAAAAACTTCAATAAAGTATTCCAAGTGAAAATTAAAGGCCCAACATCAATGTTTCCTAGCTTAAAATTTATATAAAACAACACCGGTGCAACTAAACCTACAATGAAAAACAAAAATGATAAAGGCGATAAATAAAATAAATTGAGTATTGTGTGTACTGAAATAATGACAGATGCCACACAAATGTGTAAACCACTACAAAGTACATGAAACACACATTCTCCGAGCCATATATCATTTACTTCAATTACCTTCATAGTTGTAAATGAAAAGAATGCATAAATAGTAGTAAAAATTTCATATCATTTATCAACCAAACATACCACAAAGTAACTGATGTCAATAAAGTAACCAATGAAATGAAAAAGGCTAATAAATGCACATTATCTTAGGAGACATCTCAATATATATCCCCAAAACTAAAATTTTAAGAAAAATTAAACTAATGACATGAACTAGTAACCTGTTACACACTTTGATAACACAAATTACATGGAACACATGAAATGAGAGTAATCATGGAGCACAATATACTAATGGACCCGAATGGTGGTGTTTTACAATCTCATGAGTAGAAATATGAACAAAAATAATCCTTAAAATCAATTTAGACCCCAATAAATGAGAAGTGATAGAAATATAAACAAATGAGTATAAGGGCATAAAAGAAACCGAGTTTTTTTAAACTATAAAGAGGAAGAGTAATATAAAAGAAACTGAGTTTATTTATAATGTGGTGGGAGGATGGTGAGAGTAGATACAGAATACCTGAACATCTGAAACCAATTACCCAGGATAATTTGGCGAGAGTGGGAGGGAGAGAAATAGAAGTACAAAATACTTCTTTATGTCCAATCGAGACCCAACAATATTACCTGGAAAACCAAAATAAACACAATAATAAATTCTGAAAGTTGAAACAAAGATCTTTAGATGTTAAAACTGATTTAAACATGAAATACATTGCCTAGAAACTCTGATAAAAGTAAAAACATCAAATGCTACGAGGATTACTTGATATAAATATATGAACCCGAATTCATAACTTATCTCCCAAAATTTACAATCAAAAACACATATTTTTTAGACACAAATTAGAGAGAATGAGATGCATACCTAACTGATTCGGGCACCAAAAGCAAATTTTCAAAAGGAAAAAATAATAATTATTTTTTCAATGAATTTTTTTTTTTATTATTTTTTCTATTTAAAAGAACTTTGAAGTACACATCTGAACCCATATAAATCTTTTTAAAATATTTGCTAGAGAACACATGCACGGGTGGTTTGAAAGTATATATTCTTGAAAAACTTTAAATCTTTTTGCTCCACAATCTACTCTACTCTATGAGAACAACTTATGAGACATCCTGTAAAAAAAAAAGAAAATGGAAACGTGAGTCAGGCCAAATATATGAAATAAAACTTCAAAACTCATCCATGTCATTTATGTTATGTGCTATAAATTAATATTCTATGAAGATTTACTATGAAAAATGTTGTGTAAAGATTGAATCTTCAATGACTATTATAAGCGATCTTACAATTAATTCAAATTTGTAACTACCAACCATACACCAAAATGAAAGTCAGAACAAATTTGTCTGTCAGTTCTATAAACTAATTTATGTCAAAATTCCAAATAATGTGAGAAATGAATGCGTGGTCTTAAAATTCTAATGAGTTCTAAATAATGTGAGAAAGATTAACCATGGACCTACTCACACACACTAAAAACAATAGGATCAATCATGCCTAGACATGACCAACACCTTGTAGTCAAGCGTTTCCTCAACACTGTAGATTTAATGAAAAGATAATAAATTCTGTCAAAATCTAAAGAAAAAGGCTTTTAAAGTTCCACATATAACACTGAATAACTAATACAATAATGGGAGACTATACTTAAACTAATTTCACCAAAAGTGAGCTCAACTTCACTATCATACATAAGTGTTGAGACTACGAAATACCAACTGGAATTCATGAAGCCTACATTGGCTTCACCTTAAAGCAAATCACAAAAAATTACTTAAAAAAATACAAAATTTCACCAAAGTATAATACCCATATTTTACAAAACACTGAAACAGAAGTAAAATCCCCATGTTGAAATTGAACCCAATTGTACCTCTACAACAAAATATACATAAAAGTTAAGCAAATGGATTTACAACTTATCTGAATGTTTACAAATACAATGTACAGGAGTATATATAGTTGAGCAGGAGCAGCTGGTTACAAACGGTTTGTAAGTAGGTGGTTACAAACGATTTGTGAGTTGGATAAATAGAATTCAAAAAATAACTGTTAAGGAAGTTTCTGCACAGTGGGCTTAATACACCCCCTCAAGTTGATGGTGACCGTGAGATAAGCTGCAACTTGTCCCAAAGAAATGTATATCGAGGCGAGGACAACGGTTTGTTGAAGATGTCTGCAATTTCATCGTGAGTCAATATAAATTGAAATTGAATGTCACGATGAGAAACTTTTTCACGGACAAAGTGGAAGTTAATTTCAACGTGCTTTGTGCGGACATGAAATATTGGATTTGCTGATAAATAAATAGCACTGATATTATCACACTATAAAACAAGAGGACTCGAGAGATGAATGCCAAGCTCACAAAGTAAAGACTTAATCCATGTCACTTCTGTGGTGGTATTAGCAAGAGACTTATATTTAGCTTCGATGGAAGAGTGGGAAACTGTTTGTTGCTTTCGAGATGACCAAGATATTAAATTCGAGCCAAGATAAATTGAAAATCCCCCGGTTAATTTTCAATCATCAATACACCCCGCCCAATCTGAATCTAAAAATTCTTGAATGGAGGTGCAAGAAGATGGTGTGAACAAAAGTCCATGGTCAATAGTGTGTTTTAAATAACAGAGAATCCTCTTTACAAGAACCCAATCGTCATCCGTTGGATTCTGCATAAATTGACAAGCCTTATCCACAACAAAAACAATATCGGATTGGGTAATTATAAGATATTATAAAGCGCCAACAACTTGAGATACTTGATGGGGTCCGTAAAGATTGCACCCGTTGTCATAGACAAGGTAGTGGTAATAGAAATTGGAGTAAGAGTCGATTTAGATTCGGTCATGCCGGTTTTTGTCAAAAGGTCAAGAATATTTTGTTTTTGAGAGAGAATAGTCCCTTTAGAGTGTGAAACAGATTCAATGCCCAGAAAATGGTGAAGAGGCCCTAAATCTTTGAGTGAAAATTCAGATTTCATCACTTGAATAAGGGACTGTACATGAGTTTCACTATTGATTGTTATTAATATGTCATCCACATAGATTAGTATGAAAATGGTGACACTACTGGTGGCTTTAATAAACAAGGATGTGTCTGTTTTAGAACAGACAAAATTTTGTTGAATAAGAAATGTAGTAAGACGATGAAACCAGGCCTGTGATGCTTGCTTGAGACTGTAAAAAGAACGATGAAGTTTACATACGTAATTAGGATGATTTGAATCAACAAACCCGAGAGGTTGTGACATGTACACGTCTTCGCCAAGGTCTCCATGTAAGAATGCGTTGTTGACATCAAGTTGAGAAATGCGCCACCCACGTGAAACATTAATGGATGGGACAATGCGGATTATTATCAGTTTGACGACGGGACTGAACGTTTCCGCATAATCAATGACATATTGTTGATGAAATCCCTTTGCAACAAGTCGAGCTTTGTAGCGATCGATTGAACCATCATCTTTCCATTTGATACGATATACCCACTTGCATTCGACAATGTTCATTTGAGGATTTGAGCGGACAAGAGTGTAAGTACCATTTTGAAGCAAAGCATTTATTTCTTCAGTCATTACGCGCCTCTAAATGGGTTGTTTATTGGTAGCACTCAAGCATGAAGGTTCCGAGGTGGGAAGTGATGTACATGTTAAGGCAGGTGGGTGTGAAGATGGAGAAGTGGTGGGAATGGTTTTACTGATAGTGGGGTGGTTGAGGTTGGTTATTTGAGGAGATATAAAAAAAGGTTTATCCCATTTGGATTATGAACGAGGGGAGGGACATTTGTAGGTTGGAGGTATGGGTAATGGGAATTAGAGTGAGAGGTGGGAGAAGTAATAGGAGTAGACGGTCTTGGAAATTGTTTAGATAAAGAGGACAGTTTGTGGATATTTGACGGATGTGTGGGTGGAGTAGAAAAGAGAGGAGCATATTGTATTTGTCTTCGGGAGTTAGAATGAGTATGTGTATGATGGTTGGGAGAAGTTACAGAACATGGAAGTTTATTTTGGGGAGATAAAAAAGGTTTTGTTTGTGGATTTTTCATGGTAATAGGATTGACAGAAATGGTGTTTGGAACGGATGCCCAAGGTATATTAGAGGTGTCTACGTGTTGGGAAGTATTTTTTGGTGTGGGACCTAAAATTGACGAGCCAGAAAATGGGAATGAAAATTCATCAAATCGCATATGTCGAGTAATATAAATTCGATTTGTGGTTAGATCCATGCAACAGTAGCCAAGATGAGATGGACTATACCCAAGAAAAACACACGGAGAGGAACGAAAATCCATTTTATGGACATTATATGGACGAAGAAAAGGAAAATATAAACACCCAAAAACTTTTAAAATGAATAGTTTGGTGTTTTTTAAATAAAATTTAATGGGGCGGCAAATTATTTGACACGGAGGAAGGCTTCTATTGATTAAGTAGACAACCGTTTCAAAAGAATAATGCCAAAAACGTTGCGGACACACCATTGGGCAAGTAAAGCGAGACCCGTTTCAAGTATGTGATGATGTCGACGTTCAACGGTACCATTTTGTTCATGAGTGTGTGGGCATGCGAGACGATGAATAATTCCAAGATTACTGAAATATTAGTTTAATTTTTTATATTCACGACCCTAATCGGTTTGAATTGATTTTATCTTTGTATCAAATTGACGTTCAACAAGAGCTTGAAATTTAGGAAAAATTTTGAGAACTTCTGATTTTTGTGAAATAGGATAAAACCAAATATATTTCGAAAAATTATCAACAACAATAACATAAAAACGATGTCCATTACTACTAAGAACGGGTGCAGGACCCCATACATCGCTAAAAATAAGTTCTAAAACCTTTGAACTGGAATTAACAGACTTTGGTAATGATAACCTAGAAGACTTTCCAAGTTGACAAGCCGTACAAAGTGAATTACTGGAGGACGCCATGCAAGGTAAATTTTTGTTGTTTAGGATTTGATGAAGAATCTGCATATGAGTATGCCCCAGCCGACGATGTCAACAATTTAGAGAGACCTTTTCAGAAAGAGACGCTGAAATGGAAGAACTTGGAGAGAGTGTATACAATCCATCTTTACTCGGCTCGTGTAGGAGTATAGTCCACGTAATTGGATCATTCACCACAAAATAAGAAGGGTGAAATTAAAAAAATACATTGTTATCCTTACAGAACTTTTGAACAGAAAGAAGTGGTTAATTAATTGTAGGAACATGAAGAACATTATATAAATGAAAATTAGATAAAGGTGTTTTTTTATATGAAGAACCAACATGGGAGATTGTGAGATTTTTACCATTACCAACTTGGACATGATCAGTGCCATGGTACTCAGATGGATTAGTGAGTGAAGATAAATTAGGAGTAATGTGATGGGTTGTGCCCGTGTCTGGAAACTAAGAAGAGCTGTGACACCCCGACTAATTAAATACCGGGTAGCTACTCCTTTATAAAATTAATTCAAAATGCCAAGTTGGCTCAGTTAATAGCATCACTGTCGAAAACATTTTTTTTTTTTTTTTATATCTAACCACCTAGTATTTAAGAAGCAAGTTGCCAAATTTTAATTTAAGTCTGATTAACATGCAACAAGTGTAATGAAGAAATAAATAACACCATTCACCATACTGAAGAAAAATGAATAACCATCACAAATAGAGTAAATAAAGTCTAGAGGAAACCCCTCAATACAATCCCACAACTGATAAGTAAACTGAAATAAATAACTAAAACTGAATACTGAGCAATACATGCTAGAGTCTGAAAACTGAAATGTAAAAATGCTCTAAATAGGAATGGGCAACATGCCCTACAACTGATAGATAGATCGTGACTCTGGAATCCAAAAGATAGAAGCGTCTATGAGCAAATCCCTGTAGCTTCCACAAGCAGCTACAGCTCGTCACCTGAATGAGTATCCTATGCTTGGTGTCCTTGTGGCTGGGCACCTAAAATGGTTTTACAAAGAAAAAGAGATTTGAAAAGCAAACGGGTCAGAGCCCGAATGTGGAGTTATATTTTAAAAAACCTGCAAGTGCTATAAAAACATTTAAAACATTAAATGCAAAGTACATGTTAGGACGTACACTCGCATGATATCCTCACCTCTCATCTAACTGTGCACTCCTAACGTAAGTACCCATCTATAACTACCCTTTCCACTAGCTAAATGACAACGTAACTAGCTAGACTACCAAAGGTTCTACCCATTTTACTCGGTTAATTTAACATAACAACGCTCATAATTTAATAGAGGTTTAACGTAAACTCAGTTACTAAATATGCCATTGATATAACTATCAGCTAACTCATTATATATCTCGAAACAATACCGTAATATTTTTACAATATTAACATGAGGATTCCCGTTAATATAATGTATATTATTCATCACATAAATATACGATACAAGCACCCCGCAATCTAAGCTGTAGTGCACACACACTCTGCTATCCATCCCGGTACATCACGTACATAAGGATCACATATTCCGAATCTCTCAGGAATAGGTCAGATAACACAAATCACAAATAGTGGAGGCGAACACAGTCACCATCACATGGGTCACGAACATACCTACGCTCCCATGGTCAGCGGACTTATTAATGTCACAATAAGTCTTTCTATGACCTATGTTCATCAAGGTACCAGTCTATATCCCCCCGTAGGCACACAAGGATTAGAGGGTCCTAAGCGAACGAAACCTCCCGTGATAGCAAGTATGGTAGGTATGTCATACATACAATCCATATACTAATACTAAGTAATCACACATCTTAGTAATACCGTATTATAATCGTAGTACATATCGCATTCTTGTACTAACTATAATTATCACAACTTATTTTATTTCGGTTCATAATTATACGCGCTATAATTCATCCTCACATCGTAGTAGTCACTTACATCTCAACCCAAATGATTCATTGAATATAACTCTCGTATATGATTTACTCATCCCAATAACCCAAAAGTCCCAAATAAATCACTATATCATCAAAGGAATACTAACTCTACCCTTGAGCCAGTTTCCGGGACTCCAAAAGTCAAAACAGTCCAAAAAGGGTCAAACTGTCAACTCGTTAGAAGTCTCGTTCGAACGAGGCTTCGAACGAGTTTGGACTGTCAGGTCGTTAGAAGTCTCGTTCGAACGAGGCTGTTCGAACGAGGCTGTTCGAACGAGATCCCAGTTCGTTCGAACGAACTGACCTTTCTAACGATATCTCGTTCGAACGAGATATCAAATGAAAATCCCTACTCGTTAATAACGACTGGTCAACTCGTTAGAAGCTCGTTCGAACGAGCTCGTTCGAACGACCTGGGGGCTGCTTCTAACGAGTGGCCAGTTTCGGCCCAGATTATCCCAAATACGTTTTTCACCATTTTTAACACTCCTAATCTCTTCCAAGGTTCATTCCAATAACGTTTTAGGGTCTCTAATTCATCCTAAACATATTTAAATCATCTCCTAACATGTTTTCAAGGATTGAATCATCATAACCTCAACTAAATTTACAAAACTCTACACTTTTCCCAATTTCTCTAGAACATGAACCCTAGGTTTAAATCATCCTCAAATTCAAGAATTTATTTCGTTTTAATTCCTTCAAATCACAATTAATATAAGGGGAAATCATCTCCTATCATACTACATGCAATTCTCTTCACAATATTCAAGTTCTAACTTCAAACTACATGGGTTTTCATTGTCTTCCAAGAACAGTTGTAATTTATCAATCTTCTAACATGGAGGAAACATTCTACGAATTTAAATATGATTAAAACACTTGCCTTGGTTTGATTTCTGGTTTTGGTGTGGATTTGGTGTAGAATTTCTGCAGAATTCCTCTCTCTCTCTCCTTCTCCAAGCTTTCTTCTCCAAAAGGCTATGGTGGCTAGGGTTTGCTTTGGGAAACTTATGAAAACCTAATTTTTAATAAACCTCCGTAGCTTGTTGGGTTAATAAGGGTTGGTTGGTGTCAATCCTTATCAGATTACAACTCTCAATTTTCGTCACTTTTAATTACCCAAAAATACCAAATTACTAAAATACCCTTTATGGTGCCGGAATGGCCTAAAAATACCCCGGGGCCCAAACTATACCCCCGGCTAGTGTTTTCTGACTATCTCGACCCTTCCGGACGCGTTGGCACACTCAAAACGACCATACGGATTACAGATTTTAAATTCACTTTTAATATCAAAATATTATACCGTGACGCGGCGGTCCCCCGCGTCTCAACAAAATTTCCAAATTGCCGTATATAAATCTCACGACAAATTTTATAGTACTAAATACATATATAATCATATATGCACATAATCAAATACCAATTCGCATCACATTAGTATTTATATCCCGGATTAATTTCCAATTAATACGCATTAATTAATTAATCCCCAAAAATAAATATAGACAAAAGTACGGGGTATTACAT
Source organism: Sambucus nigra (assembly GCA_949130495.1). NCBI lineage: Eukaryota > Viridiplantae > Streptophyta > Magnoliopsida > Dipsacales > Adoxaceae > Sambucus > Sambucus nigra. The sequence goes on along the minus strand of OX422211.1, from coordinate 613,130,617 downwards.
ACTCCCCCCCTAATAACTGAATTTCGTCCCGAAATTCGAAACTAGAAAGTACCTGCTAAAAATAGCTCTGGATAACGTTCGCGCATCTCATCCTCGCGCTCCCATGTGGACTCTTCGACATTGTGATGTCGCCACTGAACACGCACTAACGAGACTATCTTTGACCGCAGTTTCCTCTCGCTTCGGTCCAAAATAGCAATTGGCCCCTCCTCGTAGGAGCTATCCGGCTGGAGATCGATGTCCTCCACAGCAATGTGAGAATGAGCCAAATTATCTCTAAGGTATTTCCTTAGCGAGGAAATATGGAACACGTCGTGAATCCGATGTAAGTGCTCCGGTAACCCGAGTCTATACGCAACCGGTCCGATCCGCTCAATAATAGGAAACGGCCCCACATACCTCGGTGCCAACTTCCCCTTCTTCCCGAAACGCATAATCCCTTTCATAGGAGATACCCTGAGCAAAACCTGGTCCCCCACTTGGAATTCTCTGAAAAATCTCTTCGCGTCAGCGTAACTCTTCTGCCTGTCTTGAGCTACCCGAATGCGACTCCGAATCAACTCAATCCTTGCCGAAGTATCCTGAATCACTTCCGGCCCAAGTAGTTTGTTGTCCCCCACTTCCAACCAACATGCTGGGGAACGACAAGGCCTACCGTATAATGCCTCAAACGGAGCCATGCCAATCGTGAATTGATAGGAGTTGTTGTAAGCAAACTCCACCAGTGGAAGATACTGCTCCCATCCACCCCCGAAGTCAATAATGCACATGCGTAGCATGTCCTCCAACATCTGATTGGTGCGCTCTGTCTGCCCATCGGTCTGCGGATGATAAGCCGTACTCAACCGCAACTCCGTGCCCATGGCCTCCTGGAAACTCTCCCAAAACCTTGAAACAAATATCTTGTCTCTGTCAGACACGATATTCAGGGGCACACCATGAAGTCTCACAATCTCTGAGATGAAGAGCTGGGCATACTGTCCCGTAGTGTAGTCAGTCCTTACGGGTAAGAAGTGAGCGACCTTGGACAACCTGTCCACAATTACCCATACGGAGTCATGACCCCTCTGCGACGTAGGCAACCCCGTGACAAAATCCATGGATATGCTCTCCCACATCCACACCGGAACCTCCAACGGCTGTAGCAATCCTGCTGGTCTCTGATGATCCACTTTTACAAGCTGACAAGTGGCGCATTTCGAGACAAACTCAACGATATCTCTCTTCATACCGCTCCACCAATACTGCCGTCTCATGTCTTGGTACATTTTGTCCCCTCCGGGATGTACCGCGAACCGTGAGCCGTGCGACTCTGCCATCACCTCGTGCCGCAACTCCTCTCCTTCCGGAACTACCAATCTCCCATTGGAGAGCAATCCCCCGTCTGAGCTAACGGTATAGGACTCGGCTCCCTCTGCTAGCAACCGAACTATCTGCTCCTGACAGAACGAGTCATTAGCCTGTGCCCGTACTACCTTTGTGACAATCTGCGGGGTAACGGTCATCACAGACATGAAAGATCGGGCCACTGCATCCTGGTGTCCCAATTCCTTCCACTTAGCTTTCCACACCTCTGCCACCTCATCTGCTGGCCTGCGGCTCAACGCGTCTGCTACCACGTTAGCCTTACCCGGGTGGTACTGGATGTCGAACTGGTAGTCCTTCACAAATTCAAGCCACCTACGCTGCCGTATATTCAGTTCCTTCTGCGTGAACAGATATTGTAGTGACTTGTGATCCGTGAACAGCTGAAACTTCTCCCCCAAAAGATAGTGCCTCCAAATCCGTAAGGCAAATACCACTGCTGCCAATTCCAAATCATGCGTGGGGTAATTCTTCTCATGAGGCTTAAGCTTACGGGAAGCATAAGCTATGGCCTGTCTCTCCTGCTGTAATACACCTCCCAGTCCTTGCAAAGACGCATCGGTGTAAACCAAATACTCAACTCCCGGTCTCGGCAATGCTAACACAGGTGCTGAGGTCAATTTGTCCTTCAATTCATCGAATGCTAACTGACAGGCATCACTCCAGATGTATGGCACACCCTTACGAGTAAGATGTGTCAAAGGACCTGCTATCTCCGAGAAACCCCGAATAAACCTCCTGTAGTATCCTGCTAAACCCAAGAAACTACGAATCTCCGTTGGTGTCGGGGGCTGTCCCCACTCCCTCACCGCTGACACCTTCCCCGGATCAACCGATATTCCCCAGTCGGAAATAATATGACCCAAGAACTGGACTTCCTTCAGCCAAAACTCGCACTTCTCATATTTTGCATACAGCTCATTCTGACGAAGCGTCTGCAAAACCTGCCTCAAATGCTCGGCGTGCTCCTCCTCTGTCTGAGAGTAAACTAGGATGTCATCAATGAAGACAATGACAAACTGGTCTAAGAAGTCCCTGAACACTCTGTTCATCAAGTCCATAAACACTGCTGGAGCGTTGGTCAAGCCGAAAGGCATAACCCGAAACTCGTAAGAACCATATCTCGACAAGAATGCAGTCTTCGAGACATCATCCTCCCTGATGCGCAACTGATGGTATCCCGACCTCAAGTCAATCTTTGAGAAGAAAGAAGATCCTCTCAACTGGTCGAATAAGTCATCGATTCGAGGCAACGGATACTTATTCCGTATCGTGACCTTATTCAACTCTCGGTAGTCCACGCACAATCTCAGTGAACCATCCCTCTTCTTCACAAACAAAACTGGAGCGCCCCAAGGTGAGGTACTCCTGCGGATAAAGCCCTGCCCTAACAGCTGCTCTATCTGATCCCGTAACTCTCGCATCTCAGCTGGAGCCATACGGTACGGTGCGCGTGCTATAGGTCTCGTACCCGGTAGCAAATCAATAACGAAGTCTATCTCTCGACTGGGTGGTAAGCCTGGTATCTCCTGAAATACATCCGAATACTCCCTGACAACCGGGATCGAATCCAAAGGAATAACAACCTCCTTAGAGGTATCCTCCTCTATGTAATACAGATGAGCGGTCGATCCTCCCTCTGGGCGAGGCATCGCCACTATAAACATCTCCTGCCCCGGAATGGCAAAAACAATGCTTCCGCTGAAGCAATCAATCATGGCCCTATATGCTACGAGCCAATCCATACCGATGATCACATCGTGAACATGCATGTCTAACACTAACATGTCCGCAGGTAATACCAAACCACCAACCTCTACCCCCACTCCCCGGCATATAAAGAAAATAAGTGACCCACTCCCTAATGGTGAGTCGACACACGTCACTGTGCTCTCTGCCGTAGCTAACAATCCTAAAGCTTTCGCGAAGTGTGTAGCAATAAAACAGTGTGTAGCACCCGTATCAAATAACACTCGACCCATAGTGCCATGGATAGGAAACGTACCCTCGATCGCGGGCGGTGCCTGTGGAACTGCAGCCTGGTGAACGTTGTAGACACGTCCATACTGTAGTTGCCCCTGCTGAGCTGGGACTGCTGGAATGGGTGGCAAAGCTGCCATCTGTGGCGGTGCAAGAAGAGCGGCGGGAAACATAGGCCTCTGTGGCTCCTGGCGAGCACCCTGCTGCTGCTGCTGTGGGGCCCTGCCCCTATCAGGACAATCCTGCTTCTTATGGCCAGTCTTGCCACAAGTAAAGCACTTCCCTGGAAAGTTCCCTCCCCTCTGCCCCTGCTGTCCCCGGCCCTGGTGGCCGTTACCATTCCTCCCTTGGCCCTGCTGGCCCTGATGGAACTGCTGCCCATTCTGCCCCTGCTGGCCCTGATGGCCGTTTGGACCCTGATGGCCCTGGCGGAAACCTCCCTGTCCCTGCCTGTAGTTCCCTGATCGGAACCTCTTATTGTCCCCCTGCTGGGTACCCTGCTCAGTCTGTCTCTGCCCCTGACCGGTTTGTGCCCCGCTGGCACCATGTCCTCCAGTCCTGCCCTGATGGCTAGACTCTCCTGACCGCTTGCCCTCGGCCATATGAAAACGGTGGTCCTGGCAGTGTAGTAATGCAGCGTTAACCACATCAGAATACGTGGCCAACGATAGGTTCCCTAGTAGATGCTGACGGATCCTCCAATTCAACCCATCAGTGAACTTCTCTATCTTCTTCTTCTCTGTTGGAATCTCGTCTGGAACGATATTCAACAGGTTAGTGAACTCGGCCTCATACTCGGCCACTGTCTTGTCTTCTTGCTTCAGACTCATCAGTTTCCTTCTCATCTCTGTATGAACTGCGGATGGAAAGTACTTGCGATCGAACCGCACCCAGAACTCCTGAATCGTGAGGGTATCCCTCTCCTCCGCGGTGGTGATAGACTCCCACCACTGCAGCGCAGATCCAACTAGCTTGAAAGTAGCTAGCACCTGTTTCTGAACGTCTGTGCACTCATGCATCCTCAAATGTCTCTGCATGTCCTTCCTCCATTGGCTCGAGACAACCACATCTGAGCTTCCTGCAAACTCTGGCGGATGCGCTTTCTGAAAAGCGTCACGTACACGTTCCCAAGCAGACGGGAATGCATTAACCTGAACTAGCGCGGCAACCGGCGCCTGAGGTGGTGCCTGCTGAATTACGGCAATCGCGGCATTTACCGCTTGGGCTACTATAGCAGCAACCTCAGCGGCGTTCAACATACCCTGAACTGGAGCGGGCTGGGGTTCGGGTGTTGCATTCCTGGGAACTCGTCGTGCACGTCGTGGAGGCATCTGAAACAAGAACAAAGTTTATAAGTTCACGGTTTATAAACTTAACATAGCTGAAGAACGAAGCATACACAAAAGAATACAACAGTCCTAAAATATAGGGCTCTATATCAAAGAAAACGTAGCGGAAACATAATAGCCGTACAGATCCTAAAGGACACTAGAACCTGATGCTCTGATACCACCTGTGACACCCCGACTAATTAAATACCGGGTAGCTACTCCTTTATAAAATTAATTCAAAATGCCAAGTTGGCTCAGTTAATAGCATCATTGTCGAAAACATTTTTTTTTTTTTATATCTAACCACCTAGTATTTAAGAAGCAAGTTGCCAAATTTTAATTTAAGTCTGATTAACATGCAACAAGTGTAATGAAGAAATAAATAACACCATTCACCATACTGAAGAAAAATGAATAACCATCACAAATAGAGTAAATAAAGTCTAGAGGAAACCCCTCAATACAATCCCACAACTGATAAGTAAACTGAAATAAATAACTAAAACTGAATACTGAGCAATACATGCTAGAGTCTGAAAACTGAAATGTAAAAATGCTCTAAATAGGAATGGGCAACATGCCCTACAACTGATAGATAGATCGTGACTCTGGAATCCAAAAGATAGAAGCGTCTATGAGCAAATCCCTGTAGCTTCCACAAGCAGCTACAGCTCGTCACCTGAATGAGTATCCTATGCTTGGTGTCCTTGTGGCTGGGCACCTAAAATGGTTTTACAAAGAAAAAGAGATTTGAAAAGCAAACGGGTCAGAGCCCGAATGTGGAGTTATATTTTAAAAAACCTGCAAGTGCTATAAAAACATTTAAAACATTAAATGCAAAGTACATGTTAGGACGTACACTCGCATGATATCCTCACCTCTCGTCTAACTGTGCACTCCTAACGTAAGTACCCATCTATAACTACCCTTTCCACTAGCTAAATGACAACGTAACTAGCTAGACTACCAAAGGTTCTACCCATTTTACTCGGTTAATTTAACATAACAACGCTCGTAATTTAATAGAGGTTTAACGTAAACTCAGTTACTAAATATGCCATTGATATAACTATTAGCTAACTCATTATATATCTCGAAACAATACCGTAATATTTTTACAATATTAACATGAGGATTCTCGTTAATATAATGTATATTATTCATCACATAAATATACGATACAAGCACCCCGCAATCTAAGCTGTAGTGCACACATACTCTGCTATCCATCCCGGTACATCACGTACATAAGGATCACATATTCCGAATCTCTCAGGAATAGTTCAGATAACACAAATCACAAATAGTGGAGGCGAACACAGTCACCATCACATGGGTCACGCACATACCTACGCTCCCATGGTCAGCGGACTTATTAATGTCACAATAAGTCTTTCTATGACCTATGTTCATCAAGGTACCAGTCTATATCCCCCCCGTAGGCACACAAGGATTAGAGGGTCCTAAGCGAACGAAACCTCCCGTGATAGCAAGTATGGTAGGTATGTCATACATACAATCCATATACTAATACTAAGTAATCACACATCTTAGTAATACCGTATTATAATCGTAGTACATATCGCATTCTTGTACTAACTATAATTATCACAACTTATTTTATTCCGGTTCATAATTATACGCGCTATAATTCATCCTCACATCGTAGTAGTCACTCACATCTCAACCCAAATGATTCATTGAATATAACTCTCGTATATGATTTACTCATCCCAATAACCCAAAAGTCCCAAATAAATCACTATATCATCAAAGGAATACTAACTCTACCCTTGAGCCAGTTCCCGGGACTCCAAAAGTCAAAACAGTCCAAAAAGGGTCAAACTGTCAACTCGTTAGAAGTCTCGTTCGAACGAGGCTTCGAACGAGTTTGGACTGTCAGGTCGTTAGAAGTCTCGTTCGAACGAGGCTGTTCGAACGAGATCCCAGTTCGTTCGAACGAACTGACCTTTCTAACGATATCTCGTTCGAACGAGATATCGAACGAAAATCCCTACTCGTTAATAACGACTGGTCAACTCGTTAGAAGCTCGTTCGAACGAGCTCGTTCGAACGACCTGGGGGCTGCTTCTAACGAGTGGCCAGTTTCGGCCCAGATTATCCCAAATACGTTTTTCACCATTTTTAACACTCCTAATCTCTTCCAAGGTTCATTCCAATAACGTTTTAGGGTCTCTAATTCATCCTAAACATATTTAAATCATCTCCTAACATGTTTTCAAGGATTGAATCATCATAACCTCAACTAAATTTACAAAACTCTACACTTTTCCCAATTTCTCTAGAACATGAACCCTAGGTTTAAATCATCCTCAAATTCCAGAATTTATTTCGTTTTAATTCCTTCAAATCACAATTAATATAAGGGGAAATCATCTCCTATCATACTACATGCAATTCTCTTCTCAATATTCAAGTTCTAACTTCAAACTACATGGGTTTTCATTGTCTTCCAAGAACAGTTGTAATTTATCAATCTTCTAACATGGAGGAAACATTCTACGAATTTAAATATGATTAAAACACTTGCCTTGGTTTGATTTCTGGTTTTGGTGTGGATTTGGTGTAGAATTTCTGCAGAATTCCTCTCTCTCTCTCTCCTTCTCCAAGCTTTCTTCTCCAAAAGGCTATGGTGGCTAGGGTTTGCTTTGGGAAACTTATGAAAACCTAATTTTTAATAAACCTCCGTAGCTTGTTGGGTTAATAAGGGTTGGTTGGGGTCAATCCTTATCAGATTACAACTCTCAATTTTCGTCACTTTTAATTACCCAAAAATACCAAATTACTAAAATACCCTTTATGGTGCCGGAATGGCCTAAAAATACCCCGGGGCCCAAACTATACCCCCGGCTAGTGTTTTCTGACTATCTCGACCCTTCCGGACGCGTTGGCGCACTCAAAACGACCATACGGATTACAAATTTTAAATTCACTTTTAATATCAAAATATTATACCGTGACGCGGCGGTCCCCCGCGTCTCAACAAAATTTCCAAATTGCCGTATATAAATCTCACGACAAATTTTATAGTACTAAATACATATATAATCATATATGCACATAATCAAATACCAATTCGCATCACATTAGTATTTATATCCCGGATTAATTTCCAATTAATACGCATTAATTAATTAATCCCCAAAAATAAATATAGACAAAAGTACGGGGTATTACAAGTGGGGATAGTGAGATTGGTAAGGAAAACTGGGAATGGTAGTTAGGTTGGTAGATGGAGGGATTCCAGTGCTGTAGCGATGATGACCAATTACAGCCGTGTGATTAGAACTATGACATATTTGGCACGATGAGCAAGAGGGAGTGGCGTAGTTGCGATGGTTATCGAAGGAACGGGGATAATAAGTGTACCGACCGCAACCACGACATCTTCCTCGGTAGTTTCAGCCAACGAGGTAGTATTAGATTCTTGATGTTGTGCGATTTGAACAGAGGGTTGACTGGTTATAGAAGTAGCAGTAGGGTTGGGAGAGGAAGAAATTTTTAGGTTAGGAGAGGAGAATGCATCATTATGAAGGAATTCATGGCTTAAGAGAAGGCTATGAAGTTCAAAAAATGAGACGGTATCATGGCGAACATTTAAAGAGGTAACTAATTCTTTATATTCTAGCCTTAATCCCTTTAGTACATACACATTAAATTCAGTGGTGGAGATGGGGCGACCAACCGCAGCGAGTTCATCGAAATATGTCTTTTCACGGTGTAGATAAGTTGTAATAGAATCATCATTTTGACGGATGTTTTGAAGATTATAATGAATGTTAATGATTCGGGTATTTGAAGGATTTGCGAGTGCGAATTCAAGTGCCATCCATGCATCTCGAGAGGTTGTTTTTCCAACAACAATAGGTAAAACTTCTTGGGAGAGTGAAGAGTTTATGAGACTTAGTAGTAGTCGATCTTATTTCTCCCATAGGAGAGCAGTTGGATTGGGAAGAGGTGGAGATGTAGCATCAGTAGAAATTATGGGAGATGGACTAGGGTGAGTTCCATCTAGAAAACCCATAAAATTTGGCCTTTGAGGAAGGCAATAATTTGAGTTTTCCAGAAAATATAATTGGTGAGTGCTAGTTTAATTTGGAGAAAGTGATGCGCAGTATTTAAAGGAGATTGGAAGAGGAAGTTGACGGAGAAAAAGTAGTGGGTTTGGGAGAGTTTGGAAGTGTGGATGATGGGGAAGGAGATTAGGACGTGGTTTCTCCTATGATTTGAAAAAAAAAGATGATGCTCTGATACCAAATTAAGCAAATGGATTTACAACTTATCTGAATGTTTACAAATACAATGTACAGGAGTATATATAGTTGAGCAAGAGCAGGTGGTTACAAACGGTTTGTGAGTAGGTGGTTACAAATGGTTTGTGAGTTGGATAGATAGAATTTCAAAAATAACTGTTAAGGCAGTTTCTGCACAGTGGTCTTAATAATAAAACATAAGCAAATAGGTACGTACATAACAAAAAGAAACATGAAAAAAATTTCAAAGTTCAAATGATAGTTAGAGAGGAAATTTACATACAAACCTTTGAGTAATAAGGAGAACCATCAACTTAAGGCAAAAAAAGAAATATAATCATCACAAAATCAATATGTCTAATATATATTTGACAACAAATACCCATATATAAATATTTTCAAGACAAGTAATCAACAAATAAAACTCAAGATTCTAAATAATGTAGATTAAAAATTAAAGAATATACAAATGGACCTCAAGTGAATATTACCTACATGAAGACTGAATTCGTTGTCAAAATCACATGAATCAAGAAAAAAAGATACAAATTATAACCCAGAATAATATTGAAAGTTTCCCAAATAAAAAAATTAGTAACATAAAATGGTTAGAATGTAAACCATGGCATTTCAGCAACATAAAATTCCACAGTGTCGTATGGTAAACCATGGCATTTCAGCAACTACGGTGGGAGTCATGTGGAGGGCGGCGTTATGTGGAGGGGTCACATCGTATGGAGGGCATCATCATATCGTGTGGACGTGTCGTGTGAAGGGCCACATCGGGTGGCGGGGCAGTGTCGTATGGTATTATCAACTAGAAGAGGGAGGATAAGGATGAAGGAGAGGGAGAAAATGAAAGTAGCCTAGGGTTAAGGGAGTATAAGTGATTGAGGAGAGTTTACAAAAATATACTTAATCATAAACCATTGGATTCAACTTTCTAACAATCAATCCTAGCCTTTAATTAAGTTATCATCTTATTGAACAGTGTTTACACTTCTACTCCTTATTATATAGACTAGCGAAAAGCCCGTGGCTTAAGGCACGATGAAATTTTTTGAAATGATCAATTGTATAAACTTTAAGTCACAAAGTTTATAAACAGCATAAATGTGTGAACATTTCAGAAAAAATGGACAAAAGGGATAATCCATCACGTTTCAAAAATAATATACTAACAATAATACTTAAAATAGTAATATTCATCTCAGTCATCAAAGAAATAACATTATATTCCTAAAAGGTTTTTTTAACATCACAAATGTGAGAACATTTCAAAAAATTGGGCAAAATATCCTTTAGTTATAGGACAATCCACCATGTTTCAAAAATAATAAATACTTCAATATCAATGCCACTAATATTCATTTCAGGCATCAAAGAAACAACACGATAGCCCTATGATATTAATTTAAGAAAAATAATTTCTAAAACACAAATGTGTGAAGAATTTAAAAAATTTGGGCAGAGTGTCTTTTATTTGTAGGAATATCCACCATGTTTAAAAAAAAATATACTCCAACAATAGTATAGTCCTAAAAAACAAATTATTAGCATATATACATACATTTTTTACACCAAAAGAACATGAACAACACCAATAAGTGATAATAATCACAATTTGGATCTCTGCCTCAAATCGATGACTCTCCACGTTTCCCCAGTTCAACGTATTATTTTTTAAAACACATGCGAAGCATATAAAGCACACATGTTATTTAGCAATAAGTAGGGAAAACCCGTGCCTAAAGGGACAGTGATATTAAAGAGAGCTAACATGTGATATGACATAAATGGTCTACGCGAGTCTATCGCATAATGAAAAAAATATAAATCACAATGACATAAAGAAACTAATCACTTAATTCAGAGAGAATTTGAATAAATGAGTAAAACTTTCATGACAAATGGATTCGAGTATTCAAAACATGAAAAAATAGTAAAAACATACTCTTCATTTCAATATCAACAAAGCTCACCAAAAATAATGCAATCCTTAATTTTATTCAGTTAGATCTTCTTGGAGTTATTAGCTCCTTCAAGAAAGAATAACATTTGTGTCATCCCATTTAATTGTGCATAAAATAGGAACAAATATCCAGAATAAAAATTATATATCTTTCTTTTGAAGATTTCCACGCTATAAATATGAAGAGGCTCCAACATACTGCAAGCAGCTAATCCAAGAATGAACTGAAAGAAGGACAAATTCTCTTATCATGTTTGTATTTCAATCAAAAAAAAATTTAAAAAATAATTTCATCTCCCCAAAAAAATAATATCACCACATAATATAATTAAATGCAATAATAAAATTGTTCAATAAAGTGTTTGAAGTGAAAATTAATGGTCCAACATTTAATATTTCTACACTTCAAAGTCATATAGAACAACACCGGTATAACTAAACCTACAATGAAAAATGAAAATGATAGAAGCCACAAATCAAATAAGTAAAACATTGCATGTACTAAAATAATGACAGATGCCACACAAACATGTAAAGCACTGCAAAGTACATGACATATATAATTTGCTTCAACTACGTTCATAGTTTACAATGAAAAAAATGCATAAATAGTAGTAAAAATTTCATATCATCTTTCAACCAAACATACCACAAAGTAACTTATGTCTATAAAGCAAACAATGAAATGAAAAAAGCTAACAAATACACATTATCTAACCAGATATCTCAATATAAATCCCCAAAACAAATATTTAAAGAAAAATTAAACTAATGATATGAACTGGTAACCTGTTACAGACTTTAATAACAAAAATTAGTTGGATCAAATGATATGACAGTAAACGTGGAGAATAATATAATAACGGACTCGATTGGTGGTGTTGTACAATCTCACGAGTAGAAAAATGAACAAAAACAATCCCTAAATTCAATTTACGATAAATGAGATATGACAAAAATATAAACAAATATACGTTTAAAAGCATAAAAGGAACCGAGTTTATTTATAATACAAAGAGGAATAATAATAATAATAATAATAATAATAATAATAATAATAATAATAATAATAATAATAATAATAATAATAATAATAATAATAATAATAATAAAGAAACTAAATTTATTTATAATGTGGTGGGAGGATGGTCAGAGTAAATTGTGAACAATCAAACATTCGAAACCAGTTACCCGAGATAATTGGGCGAAAGTGGGAAGGAGAACAAGAGAGAGGTAATAGATACTTCTTTAATGCCCAAATCGAGACCAATAATATTGATTGGAAAATCGAAATAAACACAATAATAAGTATTGAGAGTTGGAACAAAGATTTTTAGATGTTAAAACTGATTTAAGCACAAAATACTTACCCTAGAAACTCTGATAAAAGTAAAAGCATCATATACTAGGGTAATTACTTGATATATATGATTCTGAATTCATAAATTATCTCCCAAAATTAACAATAAGAAATTCTAATTTTTGAGACAAAATTAGAGATAATGAGATAACGTACCTAACTGATTCGGGAATGAAAACAAAATTTGCAAAAGGAAAACATAATAATTGTATTCTCAATGCAAAAATATAATTTTTTGTAAATTAAATTATTTTGAAGCAAACACATCTAAAACCATATAAATCTTTTGAAAATGTGACCTAGAGAACACATGCACAGGTGGTTTGAGTGTATTAATTCTTGAAAAAATACTAAATTTGTTCGCTCTAAAATCTTCTCTACTCTATGAGAACAACTTATAAGAAAAAACTGGAAAAAGGGGAAATGGAAACGACACTACACCAAAATATATAAAAGGTCATTCTTCACCCTACTAGTGTTGTCACGATAAAAACCGGTGATAATACGTCATGCGCTTGTTGTTAAGATCAATGATGGTAACAAAACCATGACAACTAATTGTCACGGCCTTTCCACAATCGTTGACCTTAAAAAGTACGTTTTCACGGTCATTGACCGTGACACAACCGTAAAAAAAAACTAACAAACTATCCACCCCGCCCTTTTTCTCATTTCCCCTCCCTATATTCCCACTGGAGATTCTCTCTCTCTCTCTCTCTCTCTCTCTCTCTCTCTCTCTCTCTCACTCTCTCTCTATTCCCACCGTCTGCCTCTCTCTTTCTCTACTCCACTGTCTTAGCCCACCCCACCCACCCCATTCTCGTGCCACCAACATCCTGTGCCGCCAGCACTGCTGCTTCCCACAAAAAAAGGACCACCACCACTGCCTTAGCCCACCACCACGACCACCATTTCTGAGGCATTCTTTTTTTAATTGTTTACCCCCTTTTGTCATGTATTTGTTTGGTTATTGACATATTTGTTTTAATGTTAACATATATTAATATGTGAAATTATTTTGATTTGGATAATAATATTAATTTTTGAAATTATTTTGATTTGGATAATTAAAGTGCCTATTTATTCATGACTCCCTTATGGCTAAATATAACAAATTATGACAAATTGTGTGATAAATTTTGTGACAATCACTAGTTGAAAATTTGTGTAATAGATTTTAAATCGTGCTATCGACGCGGAGAAACTCTAGTGGGCATATACTTAGTCATGGATGAATTATTTTATTAATCCATATTGTTGGGTAATATTCAACAAATTACAAAACCTAAAATTCGCAAACCTCTCTAAGAAAATTCGGTACAACCTATCGAAACAAACCCCACACAAGCTAATTTCTAATAGCCCTCCTCATATAGGGTTAAGAAGAAAATTCTAAACACACACACTCCTGATAAAACACGCGCTAATCATATCAAAACATTAAAAATACAAACAAAACATAATTTCGTAATCAACGATATAGATGAGGTTCTAAACGTATACCAAAATGTAGAACGTTCTACACAACATAAATGATTAATTATCACTTAGAGATTTGAATTTTCTTGGATCTCTGTCTTTAACCGATGCTATGGGTTTTTCGTTGCGATTTTAGGCGATTTATCATGTTGCATTATGGGTTTTGTTGCATTTGTGCGATTTCAGGCGATCTCAGGCCACCACCGCCACTACCAATTTCAATCTCTTGGTTTTTCATCTTCTTCAAGGTATATATATATATATATATATATATATATATATATATATATATATATATATATATATATATATATATATATATATATAAGTGCATGCATTTGGAAATAATTAGTGAGTAATAATAAAGGCTAGAGTGGCTTATCCATATGTAACTCATGAATATTTCAAATAAAATATATATGTATCACATGCATGTAGCTTAAAAGGCATTTTTATCTTAATTGATATTAAATGAAATGAAATTGAGAGGTATCACGTGCTGAAACATTATTAAATATGTTGCTGAAATTATGTTAATCGTGTTTAATATGTTGAAAACAAGAAAATCATTCACATGCCGGAAAATAGTGGGTTGGGCTTAAAAGTTTAAATGCTGAAACTCTATTCAATATTTTGTTAAAACCTTTTTGTCTTCTTTCAAGTATAGCTATATGGACAAAGTTCCGGATTAATATCTGAATTTTTGTTTGGGATTCTTAAATTGTTGTTGACATATGAATTTGAACATTTAGATGTCCATTGAGTCGGTTGCTCCTAGGGATTTATAACATTTAGGGTTATAATTTGATTTAATATTGACATGTGATGTGGAAATATAAATAAGAGAGAAATAACACTTATTTACCAAGAAAATATAAATAAGCCAGAAATGAAATATGCCATAAATTCTAAAAGCTTGTTGTTAAACAATTAAACATATATGAAACATAACTGTGTATAAATCGTTACTATAAACTTTATTTGGCAATTGGCGGTAATGTCGAAATATGCATTGTTCAAATTTATAATAAATTAGTTACACAAGTGATATAATCATATGGTGGGAAACAATTGTACACTCGAAAAGTATATACGGTTCTTACTCCTGTGTGTGTAACATTATTCATTTAAAAAGTATATACCTTTTGTACATGATCAATTTCGTAATACATTCGTCATGAAGAATGTAGAAAATATGATGCACGTGGGAACAATAAAAGACAAAGAACGATGGCACAATCAGACGACCATTTTAAGTCGTGGGTGCCATGCGAGGTAATTATAATATTGAGAATGTCTCTTATTAAATGACATATTACAAGAAAGCTTTAAAACTAAACTAATTAATTTATTTATAATCTCATCTCTTAAAGATGGATGATGTGACATTAAGGCTTGCTCGTCTCACCACCGAACCCTTTTCCATGGCACACGAGTACAAAAACTATCGATTGAACGATTATGTATCCGGTGCAAGTGTACGAGGAAAATACAAATGTATAGAACTCGGGTATTTCATATAAGGCTCTTACTTATTTTTGAGCGAGCGCGAAAGATAAAAATCTCGTTGAAGCTGAAATGACTTACTATGGTGTCATTCGGAATATATTTGAATTGGACTATATAAGCTTTAAAGAGGTTGTGTTTTACTATGATTGGGTAGGAGTTGAGGATAAAAATGCTCGTAAAGTTGATCTTAGTACCAATTTGATCATGGTTGACTTGTCTTAGTTGAAGAGCAACGAGCATGTGAGCGGTGAGCTATTTGTTTTGCTTTTCAAAAGGTCAAGCAAGGGTTTAACTTGAAGTATATCAACAATGAGCCATGGTCAATCGTCCCACATGCGCCATAACCTCTAACCTGTAGCGTGGATGGCTTGGTTGCTCCTACCGAATATCAATCCATTTCAGATGATAAACCGAAATTGAAATAATTTTTAGGTTTTTAATGCGTATTCCAATAATGTAAAACAATGCTTAGTTTGGTTTATGATATGGATTTGTATTATTATAATGTCAATAACTTATATTCTTCTAGTTCTTCTATTAATTTGGATTTTTATCAATTTAATACTTTTATGCATTTGGATTTGATCATTTTCTCACATATATATATATATATATATATATATATATATATATATATATATATATATATATATGTTTCTACTAATAACAACATTTTGTTGCAGAAAATGTCTACATAAGGGCGTCAGGGAAGCGGGGGCGAGGAAGGCTCGTCTAGCACTAGGCCCCCAAAGTGGGGAAAGTTGGGACCGTAGTGGAGAATAAGACGACCTAACTAGTTAGAGCCCTTGATTTGCTGAAGAAGATTATTGGCCCCAAGTACACGAATTGGAGGAAGGTTCCCTACAAGCTTAAGATGATTATCTCTAGGGCATTACTAGTACTTGCTCATTTTTTTTTATTGTTTTTTTTATTTTTTTTATTTATATTTATATTTTATTCTATTTTAAATTTTAAATACTATGAACTCACTTTTTTTTTGTTTTGTATACTTTTTATGAGAAAAATTCGGCTTGTCCCCACATTTATGCGACTCTGCATTGTAATACTTAAGAGATCAGTATAAAACTGGAAGAAAAGCATGCGCTTATGATACTTTGGCCAGGATCGGGAGTTCATCTTGCAACTTAGGGACAAGGTGCCCTCGGAGGAGCCAATCTCCTTGGCAAGCTGGAAACAGTTTGTTAATAATGATATCTTGAAGAGGCAATTATCCTTTTGTCAAACGGGGAGGGCAAATTGGGCCAAGAAGGTCGACGTGCATTACTCCGGGCGTACGTTTTACGTCGAGGTGGAGCACGAGATGGTAAGTTTTTAATGTTCTTTCATTTTAGTTTTATTTTATTCTATTTAGTACTAATTATATATTCATTTTCTAATTTTCATTATTTTATTTCAGAAGACGGGGAATGGCCCTAGGGGTAAGCCACATGGGCTCGATGCCTATGTGGAAATTCAAATGAAGAAGGGGAAGGATGTGGAGGTCAATTCGAGCATGGACACCACTATTGTAAGTTAAAATATTAATTACGTTAAAAAAATAAAAATTTATAATCACATACTTTTTTGTCAACTTAGCTAAATCTGTACCTTTTTATTTTTTCAGGTAAAGCTTAAGGAGGTGCACAACTCTCAGAGTGATGCCGACAAGGCATCTCTCACTACAGATGCACTCAACCAAGTGTTTGGGTGAAATCACGAGGGTCGTACGCGGAGGGTGACCTCTTGGGTGGGGAAGTCGAGCATCATCGGGATAGCGTCGAGCAACGCTGGACTGGATCGCAAGGTGGACGAGTTATCGATCAACCACGATGAGAGGTTAGAAAACTTGGAGCGAACAATGCCTAAAATGTTCGAGTATATCAAGGCACTAAAAGAAAATTTCATTTTTAAGACGCTTTTATAAATTATTTTACATCACTCACAAATGAGCCGTTGTAAATCATTTCATCCATTTTGTTTCACATCCCCTTTTTAAATAACCGGCTTAAATAGTTTTTTATTTAGTTATTATACCACACTTATAATAACCAACTTAATATGAGGAAAAATAAGACTCCCGCCCAAGGGATACTCTCCAAAACAAATTGTCCAATATCCCACTACTCCATATCTGAGTTCCCGATTTTCAGATATTTTTTTTTATCAACAACCCCTCGGACCTCGGTTCAAGTTGTTATAGCTATTGTTTATGAAAAAAATATTTAATCTCTTAATGTTTTTAAATATTTTGTCTTTGAATTAGCTGTTGTTCCATTGATTTCATGTTGTTTTGGTTCCATTGATTTCATGTTGCTACTATTCCATCGATTTCACATTGCTATTGTTGATCGTAACATACAAATTCACAATGATATTGCTGATGCTCGATACTAAATTCAACTCATTATTCTGGATTCAGGGCATTCTTTTGTCATCGGAGATCATTCAAGCAATAAAACTATTTTTTAGGGAAAACATCTCCATACCATTAACTCAACATTCTGGATTTGGGGAAACAATAATCTCCATCTTTCAAGTCAAAACGAACACTGAGGTTAGAGCATATATAGTGGTAATGTCTATCTAAATTTACTATATTAATTACAAGGTGTGAATCGAATAATTACGAGTCGATTTATTGTCACCCTTATTTTACTTTTAGAACTATATACGATTATTACATATTGGACACACAACACTCATCATGTATATATAGGAAATAAATTGGTTTACGGGATAGTTAGTATTGAAATAGTGTACAATCTGACACTTAAATGATGGCATGTTAGATGTTTGAGAGAATGCTCCACATGTTTTAGTCATTTTGGTTACACGTGATGTATTTTTTTTACAATTATAAGTTTCCTTTTCAGTCTTATCTGAAATATTTTAAGAATTCTTCACAAAGCAGAGATTTATTCATGTTAATTGTGCAATAATCTGATTTTTAATTGAATAATGCTTTGTACACAGGTACTTAGTACCGATTTAGTACCAAACACACTTTATATATCTTGTACTATGGTGTGGGTCCCACTAGTATGCAATTCATATAAAGCATGTTCAGTACTAATCCGGTACTAAGTAATGGTAAGTGTAGTATTAATCTTTTTAATTATCCATTTTCCACTTTATTTGGTTACACAACAGAGCTAAAGAGTTGATTGATGTTTAATAGGTAATGATTGGTTTGAAATAGTATTTCTTGAGAATTTTGAGAGCTATGCCACTTCATATGGGTCCAATCCTTTTGTCTTTATCACATTTATCAAACTAAGTGGTAAGTAACAATAACACACTGAATAGGGTTGGGTAAGTAGTGGATTGTGAGAGAAGAGTAAAAAAACAAAACGAATTTCATTTCTACCATTATTATGATATTAAATATTCCAATATATTAGATACCAAAAAACTAAATGGATTTGGTATTTGATCTTTTCGCTGAGATAAAGGCATAAAAATCAGAAACAATATCAATATAGAGTCAATTTTTTAGCACTTAACTTATGGTTATGGATCCCATTGTTCAAAATAAGATAAGAGTATGAAATAACCTGTAATGATGTGGACATGTATATTTTACATATTGTGGAAACTATAGGGTAGGGTTGTTTGATTTTCTAAAATTAGTTATTTAATTTCCATGAATATGTATTGCGTGGCATATTTTCACCCGACACTCGTGCTAACAAACAACATGAAATTTAGCTTTAGCACACTCTAAGCAAACAACAAAAAATATATCTTTTCTCTCTTCTAATACCAGTTGACCACAACCTAATCGATTCTAATACATACTCGACAATGCAATTTTCATGGTGTATATGAAATTTTCTAACATATTACATTAATTTTGATGTTTTGATTTTGCATCCTATATATTAAAGTTGTGTATTGATATGTACCCTTTATTTGTTTTGAATTTATTTTGTAATATAATGGAATTCCATCTTTCATGTTTGATAAAATGCCACTATAACATAGTTCTTCCACTCGCCTTATCTTTTTATTGGTGGTTGTGTTTGGTATTTTTTTTCTCAACTGAAATCACTTTAACTTGATCGCAACTCTATATTCTTTTTCCAAGTCCTGAAAGTCGTCCAAATTCACCGCAAGTCATAGCCTCTCCACCGCAAGCATTTAGGTAATCACATCAAGTAAAGTGTACATCTTCGTTAAAATCTATAATCTAATTAACTACCTATTTGATTGTTGTTCTATTAGTTCCTTCTCTAATAATATGCTAACAACTTATGTTTGAGATTTGCCTAGGGACAAATTATATGATTCCCAATGCTTTTTTGTTGTATTTTCTTAGAAACTGCTATGAGTATATTAATTTGTTGATTTAATATTACTCATACACAAACCTTTGAGGTTACATGAACGAGTGTTTGAGTTGGTCAATTTTAAAAAGTTGTGTTGATGGCATTTATGTACATTTCATGGGCATTTTTGAGTTTTAATTATCTTGAAAACACCCAAAAGACTAATATTTGTTTGTATTTTTGAAACTTTTGCTTAGAGGAGGAGTATTAAATCCAATATAAATGTGTATTATTTTCTAATTTTGTAACTCTTTCTTTTTATGAATGCTAATTTGAAGTGGTTGGTGGTATCTGAGTGACCGATTCTTATCTTAAGGGACCATTTTCCATCCATTAGGTTATCGATTAAAATTGATTCAAAGATTGCAAGATGCCATTAAATTGTTTAACTGACGTAGCCCTAGTTTGATTGTTCTACATTGAATTATATTTGATAATTGGTTTAACTGAAACATTAGACGAACCAGCAGGAAGATAAGATAAGATAATTCCTTAGCTGATTTTTTTCTTGCTTATTAGAAACGTTCACTTCAATTTCATACTTGCCCAAATATCTTAGTATAATATCTGTTTAGTTTAATCAATATTTCTTATATGAGCTTTAATCTATGTCAGATTACCTATTCCTTATCATTTAGTTTTGGTGTTAGAAATTGGCGAATTGACTTTAATATCACATGTGTATTAGAAAAAAGAAATTTACATCACTAGTAAGTGGGGCGTTGTAATTGATTTCATCCATTTGGTTTCGCATCTCATTTTTAATTAACTGACCTAAATGATTTTTCCTTGGATCATTATACAACAGTTTAATTAGAAGAACCTTAATTAATGCTAAAGAAGACTCCCATTCCCACTCAAACTGGTCAGTTCCCAAACCGTATAAATCTCACCTCATCACGACACCTCCATATATAAAGTCCCCCTCGATCTCCCTTTTCATCACAACATTCTTTCTAAATATCTTTTTTCATTGCCTTCCCATCTCAAAATATATATGTAAAGACTGTTAAACGGAATGCCTCCTTAGAATCAATTACTTCTTTATTTGGTTAACAATTTTATAGAAGGATAAATTTGATGACAAATATGCAATGACTTCTCTTGGAGTAGCTAGTTTAATTGTTCTATTGTGTTCCACAAGATTGATATCAATAATTTGGATCATTTCCACAAGATTCACCGTTTTCTAATGTTAATATGGTATATAAGGGTCTCAATGCATAAATCATGTAAGCCAATTTTCTTGTAAGTTTTCAATTGATATATAGATTTAACATACCATATAAGCATTTTTTTTTTCTTCATTTATTATTGTTCATATTCTAGAGGGTTAATGATTATACTATACCACCTATATAAGTGCTAAACTTACAATGACAAAAAAAGTTCATTTCAATTTAAATTCAATTACAAGCATTTCTCATTTCAGAAGAATGATTTCGTGTTGTGTACTTTTATCTTTTTAATTGATTTCCATCAGTGATGAGTTTTGTTCAATCTGATTGGGAAAAAAGACATAAGTACCAAAAATTACTAAATATACTAAAATTTTGAGCGATTGGGTATATTGTACGTGTTTTACATAAAACTAAACTGAAAATGACTAAAAGAATTTGTATTAACTCCTACATAGCAGGCGTATGCCTAAATGAAATCACATTTAAAATCTATCAATATTACCAACTCCCCTCCTTAGTTGAAGAACAAAATTAGCTCTTAAAGAAGCCGTGCACTTATTCTCTTCAAACGGAATTCAAGCTGAGCTATATTAGTAAGAAAAGTACTTGTGGAAAATAGAATATTACATGGTCATGATGTATAACATAAAAAAGATCACACCAAAATAAGTTCCAATACTTATATCATTTATGGATGAGTCCTTCCCAGTATTCATAACATTTATAGTCGAGTCCTTTTCGAGAAGTTCTGAAGCTCTCTCCACCCCATTTGATCTATAAGGAGCTATAATGTGAATATGCCGCGAGAGAGGAACCAATAAATCATTCTTGATGAAGTCATACAGTTTTTTGCAGAGGTCATCGGTCAATACATAGAGAGTAATGATCTTCAGTCTTGTTTCCATAAATTTATGACATACTCATCAAATGACTCTTTTAAAAACATTGACAGTCTCCTAATATTTTCCTTAAACTACTGCTTCTGGTCCTCAAACAAGTTTCATTTTATTTCCTTTCCATTCTTGGTCATTTTATTTCAAATAGCTCATCACCAACACATAGTACGCAAAAGGATAAGAATACGAGAGGAACCACCTAGATCTGAAGAGTCTGTAGTGTCCACTTGACACCCAATTGAAATCTCTAAGAGCCAAGTTCCTTGCTTCCAAGTTAAATATCTTTGCCTGTATTTTTTCTTTTATATTGACTTCAGTCTCGTAAAACTCGGTATGAGCTTTGTACAGATTATGATAGTGAAGACAACGTGAGAGTTCATTTTTTGCATGCATTATTTCCTTCACACCCTGATTCTTGTATTCCTTTGTATCCCCTGCAGATGTTCCTACCCACATAATTCAATGTGTAATTCAAACTTATAGACTTAGCACAACCCTAAAAAATGACTACACTGCATCCTCCGCTCTTCCCCACTGGGTTGTGACATTTTGGGTAGGGTGTGAAGGTATTATTAAATTCTGAATCTCATCATTCATGTCATAAGTTTGAAATAATATATGCAGGTTTAAGATTTAAAGTTTATAGGCATACTGATGAGTAATGGTTGGAATTGAATAAATTTTGCACACTTTGTGTTCAATATGTTATGAGTTGCCATTAATAAACAAACCTTAATATTGTACCTCAAATATAAAAGGGAGGTGTGTGATTAGATATATATTTTTATGAGTGTTCATTTTCATATTGTAATAAATGTGTATGAGGGTGTTGGTTTTAATTCATGAATTATATTTGGTTCTTCTTTTAATTACAGGTGCATCTGGATGTGAAAACTACCGAGCTTCAGGGTAGTGTGTTTTTAACCTAACACAAATATATTTCTTATTAATTTCACGCTGTTGGATTTCCACTTAATTTTATTTTGTTACTGATTATGTTGTATAAGAACACCGGATTTCTGGAAATTATTGAATTGGAGGTGATCAACATCTATGTAATTTGTTTAATAAGTAAATTTCAATTTCTAATCATAATATTGTGATTTCAATTGATAGTGTTTTAATTGTTTACCAAATTGTGCATTTTATTAAAGTTACTTTAATAACTATTGCATTTTTTTATATTTCATGTACACCATACTCAGTGCTCAATCTGTGACACAGATACCACTAGAATCAATGTAGACTGATCTATTATGATCACTTGAATCACAAGTGGAATCACCAGCGCCATCATTATTTTGGATACACTATAATACTAGATGAATCTGATACAACGATCATCATTTGTGCTATTGATATTGATGAATTTTATTGAGGATTTAGATTAATGGCAATGATCAAACAAACTTTCCTTTGTTGATTTTGTCTATTGTCGTTCAGCACATAGTATGGCTCATCTATAGTGGATCATGTAGTGTACTGAAGTAAGTGTTTGTAGGTTTCATTATCACTGTGTCCATATAAATATGACCATTTTGGATCAGAAGATCGAATATTTTTGGAGGTTTGGTGATTATTTCATTATTTTATGATCATTGTCTGTTATGGATCTAATATTGTTATTAATGTTTATATTGGTTTAGTGATTTGTTCTTTTTATTGATCGTGAATGACGTTAACTCTATATGTTGATTCCTTAACGATAGTGTTAGTGCCTCGAACCATATGGTTGTTTAGGACCATACTAGTGAGAACTGATATTAACGACTGCTTGAACATTTAATATCTAGCTGTGAAATTTACCATTTTGATATGTGTGAAATTAACAGTTGCTCTAGACTTCCCTAAGTAACAGTTGCTATAACTAAGTTTCTAAAAGTGTTCCAATTCCAGTTTAATTTATATTGCATATGCTAATGAATTAAGTAAAAAACTCTCCGTGAATGCACTGTTATTTATGAATGTGGATCTCTTTCTCTCCTATACTAATTCTTTGTAACATTTGTATTTCTTTCCTTACTTTTTTTAAACCTTTTTCAGGTGAAAGAATTAAAACAGAAAAAATGTATATGGTCGCTGGTGCCTCAAAACACCTAACAATGATCTATGGAGGTAAAATGTTTGGTTTCATGCTCTGTTCATATAAGTATTTCACGTATACCGTTATTGAATGTTGTGACTTCAAATTATAGGTTCATATCTTGAATTTTACGAGGATGGGAAATTCCTCACAAATGTAAGTTACCATAAGGACTAGACTATGTTCGATTCATGTACAAACCAAAGTTTCATATTGAGATCCCTACTTTATTCACGTCGTAAACTATTATGGTTTGTTTTGTAGGAATTAAAGTGGGTATATGGGTCATTAATTGCTTTATTTTTTGATCTCACCATTGGATTCATCACATCAACACAAAAATCTGGTATATATTATTTCTTTCTTGACTCCTTCACACTCCCAAATCTACTACCGAATGATATCCCTACCACTCGGGTATGGATTTGAATATAATAGGATAGACCATGATGTAAATCTGAATTTTTCATTATGGTTATAATAAACTCGGGTTATTGATACTGTAATGAAACTATAAATATATGTACATGTCATGATTATGACTCTTTTTTCACATTTAATCCAACACCTATTTGGGATTTGGGTGGAGTTCGTTGATATAGCATTCTCTTATAATTTCTTCTACAATACACCTGTTCAAATACTTAGAGATTTGTTTTTCCCATTATTCACGTGCCTGAAGTTTATCATCATAAGTAAACTAGGCAGAAACCATTGCTTAGTGTTTTATAACAAATTGCTAAAGAGTGTCCCGTCACATATGTTCCAAATTATTAAAACAGATGAATAGTTAAATGCATAGGCATCTTAAATAGATCACGACATACCTATAGAGGTTTCCCATGCTTTATTCAATCATACTACATTTATGCTGACAGAAAACAAAACAAAGAACATAAAATTGATTTGATAAGCCTATGTTTTAACTATTGAAAAATGTAGTTGTTTATCTAATATTTACATTGGTTTGTGAGTTTTGGTTTAAAAGTTCAGGTTTTTTCTTTGTTCCTTTTCTATTCAATTTACCTGCATATATCAAGTTTTGATTGTTCGGGTGTATGTTTTGGGCAAGTTTCGTTGATATTGGCCATATTGTCATGGATTTGAATGTCATTTCACCACCCAAAATTGGTGAAC
Source organism: Sambucus nigra (assembly GCA_949130495.1). Lineage (NCBI taxonomy): Eukaryota > Viridiplantae > Streptophyta > Magnoliopsida > Dipsacales > Adoxaceae > Sambucus > Sambucus nigra. The sequence goes on along the minus strand of OX422211.1, from coordinate 613,105,722 downwards.
TAAAGACACTAACCCATATGTAAGTGATTTTAATAATTTATAGGTCATTATTAATTTTGTTGGGATATATTTTAATATTATTTGTGATATATGAAGTTCACGTAGATGCTTGCAGCTAACTTAGTTTCAACAATTTCTAAGGGGAAACTGCAAGGAGCCTCCAAATCTTCTCGAGATTCGCTATCTCCACCAACATGAAAACTGTAGAAAATTTTCTCTCCTCCCTAACTGATGAGTTATTTGAAATGAATTTCAACACGTGAATATGTTCACTCATTATTTCTCATTTTTTATGAAAATTTAAACATATTAGAGCTGCATTGTCTGCTTTAAACTCCATTTTTACACCCAATTTTGACACGGTAACAATTTAAAAACCCAATTTTACACAAGTAATAAAGAAAATAAAACAATAATACATGATATTTCATATATGTGAGCTGTGGAGGTTTTAGATATCTCATCAATGTTAATTATTTTCACAGATTTGGAAAATGCTAGGCATATTTTTTGTGATGGATCTATGTTTTTTGTATACTTTAAATATATTCCCATTTTTGTATAACACTATTTATGAACACGACGTATCAAGACATCATATAACTCAAAAAAATTATTTATTTCTATGAACTAAATATGAGGTATGCCCTATCAATGACATATACTTCTGAATGTTGTTGGAATATTTGTTAAGCATGTTGGATAGTCTTATAAACAAAAGAGATTATGACTATTGTTTTTAAAATTACACTTTTTTTGGTGGGGAACAAAATTTTAGCCGTTCTATAATTACTATATATGTATACTTATCCATTAATCTCAGATATTTTTGTAATTTATATGTTTTATGATGCCCAACAAAAGGCCTTTAAAAACAGGGGATAAGATTCAATTAGTGACAATTTTGGAGGTGAAGTCAGTTCCAGTGTTGAGATCATTTTAGCTTTAGAAACTTCATTATGTGAGGTGATCAATTGATCCCTCAAACTGCAGACTTTGGTTTGAATCTGTTGGTTCATCTTCTTATCATTCTCAGAAGTTTCGTCTCTACTTTGGTAGAATGTAATTAATCATAAAACTCTTGTCTTATAGTGGGCTCATTCCATTGGTCTTTAATGGAAATAAACGACCCACAATACCACATTGGAAGGATGTAAATGTAAATAAATATTAGTAATATTGTAATATTTCTTCCCTCACCTCCTATTACTAGCATTTTAGTGCTTCTGTCATTTAGTGCCCTAAACAACCTATGAACGTTAAGTGTGGATACTATGTGATGAAATATATAAAAGAATTAATAGGGAGCCCTTCGAAGTTTAATGATTCAAAGGTAATTAATTTTATTTATTTTCATCATCTCTTAATATATGTCTCAAAAACTCATCATTTATTATTGGATTATTTAAGATGAGCATGTTATCTAAGAAAGAGACATACACGAAGGATGAGATTAATGATGTACGAGTTGATTTCATTCAGTTCATTTTAAGGCACCTCAAAGCATAGTAAGTATCCCCCTCTCCCTCATACGCGTGATATTTATTTGAACTAACTAATGGTATTATGTAGTTATTTTTGTTATATGGGTTTTTATAAATTGGTTTCTTATTGCAAGTGATTATAATATTTCCTTTATTTTTTTGTAGGTTTATGGAAAGTGGTTTTGTAAATAAAGAATGGAGCGAACATTTGTGGTGGAATGTCGAGGACATATTTGGTTTATATTAGTTTACTTGAGATGGAATTTTTAAGTTTTAACTGATTTTGGATGGAAATGTAGTTGGAACAAATACAATTTTGAATGTATGTATTACTTTGGCAGGAGAATTTTTCGATGTATATACTGATAGGACAACTTTAAGTTATAGATATTGGCATGACATGTATATATTGGTAGGACAACTTTTGGATGTAGATATTGGCATGAGAACTTTTGAATGCATATATGGATATGACTAGTTAGAATTAATTTTGAGAACAGTTGTGTTGATTTTATTTCGTAGGACAACTTTCGAATGTAATATATGGATATGTATTCAAGTGAAGCGTTTTATAAAAAACATATTTAGGATGATTTTGGGCAAGTGGTAAGTAGGGAGGGAATTTTTTACAACCCTTGTAAATAACGCGTCTTAAAACGTTTTATTTTTAAGAAGTTTTTTAATTGTTTGCAACTCTTGTAAATAACGCATCTTAAAAGACTCTATTTTTTTAGACATTTTTTGAAGTTTTTTATGACAGTGGGTTTTAAGACGCTTTTGATTATGATTAAAAGTGATGTAAATAGATTTTTATGACACTTTTTAGCCGTTGTAAATAGACTTTTTTCTTCTAATGGGTGCTTTTAAAGGACAAGTTAGGTCCAGCTAGGGAAGGACAGTGAGAAAGTGGTTGACGAGGGGACCACTACTTCGTCTTTTTCACTCTCATCCTCACCAATACCGCCCCCATCTACATATGACATATTCTCCACCGCCACCCATACCCCCATCTCAAGGCCAGTTTTAACTATCGGTTGAACTATTGTGTATACAGTAGAACATGGGGTGGCAATAGAGTAGCTAGGGGGTTGAGAGAATGGGATATGCTACTTGATATTATGGTACATAACTGTCCATTACAACTGCACGAGGCCCTAGTCTGTATCACGGATGTGTATGTGGGAAAAGATAATGAACCCCTGTGGTTGAACAAGCAGTGCATCATTAGTACTAATGAGGATTGTCTCAATTCTTATATATTAAGGCCTACCTTCCTCCTTTAAAGTGATGAAGAATGAACAATTATTTGTAATAGTTTGATTACTATATGTTTATTATGATTATGAAAAACTTGGAGTATTGAATATTGAATTTTATTTATTGGTTATTGTTTGATATAATGATTGAATGAATGTTGTATGGCTTTATATATGATGAATGAATGAATGATGGATATATATATTTGCGGTAACAGGTTAAAATAGACTACTGGGTTGTGGCAGCCAGTATTGTCACGGACTTTGATTGTGAAAAGTCCGTGACAAAAGAAACTTATAACGAACTTTGACCATGACATGTCCATGACAAGTTAATAATTGTCACGGACATATCATGGTCAAAGTCCGTGATAAGTTTCCTTTGTTACGGACCGTGATAAGAAAAAAATGTGTCACAAATGTTTACCATGACAAAAAATTATCACCCCCAAACATGTCATGGTCAAACACCATGACAAGATTGCCTTGTTAAGGTTTTTAACCATGACAATTCGTTAGTTTTGGTGTAGTGGTGAGTTGAGGCCAAATAAATGAATAAGCTTGAAAGCTCACGTATGTCATTACCGTTATGTGCTATAAATTAATATTCAATAATGAGATACTATGTAAAATGTTCTGTAAAGATTTAGTCTTCATTTAATGTTAGATACATTCTCATAATTAATTAAAATTTATGATTACCAACCATCCACCAAAATGAAACTCAGAACAAATTTGTGTGTCAGTTCTATAAACTAATTTATGTCGAAATTATAAATAATATGAGAAATTAATGTGTGGTCTTAAAATTCTAATGAATTCTAAATAATGCGAGAAATATTAACCATGGACCAGCTCACACATACCAAAAATAATATTATCAATCATATCTAGACATGACTAATATCTTGTAGTCAAGCACTTCCCCAAAACTATAGATTTAAAAACAAGCCAATAAATTATTTCAAATCTAAAGCAAAATGGTCTTAAAATATCACTTATAACACTAAATAACTAACACAATAAAGGGATACTATATCTAAACTAATTTCACCAAAAGTGAGCTCAACTTCACTATGATACAAAAGTGTTGAGACTACGAAACACCAATTGAAATTAGTGGAACCTGCATTCGATTCACCATAAAGGCAATCACAAAAAACTATTTCGAAAAAAAAATTTCACCAAAGCATAATACCCATAATTCACAAAACACTGAAACATAAGTAAAATCCCCTTATTAAGATTGAACCCAGTTATATCTACACAATAGTATAAGCATAAATATTACCAAATAGGTACTTACATAACAAAAAAACATGGAAAACAAATATCAAAGTTCAAATGATAATTGAAGAGAAAAATTGCAAACAGGCCTTTGAGAACTACCAGTCTCAAGGGAAAAAATCAATATGCTCATCACAAAATCAATATGCCCAGTACTTATTTTACAATAAATACCCACACATAAATATTTTCAAGACAAACAATCAACTAATAAAACTCAAGATTCTAAATAATATAGATTAAAAATTAAAGAATACACATATGGAGCATTTGATGTCAAAATCACCTAAATTAAGATATATGATGTTGTTAATATATAAAGTTAATGCTATTGTTAAAGTTTTTAGCCTTCAGTCCGAAACTCCGTGAATATTGTACCATGCGAATCAACTAGTTATACATTATGTATTGTGGCAAAAAATCCATTTCTTTTACAATTAAACTAACCTATATGCATATATCTGCACGTTTTAATACATTTTCTACATAAACTCAAAGTGATCAGTTTTTAAGTTTTTTTCATGTAAAGAAGAGTTTCTTAACTATTGGAGCATTTAACCGAAATTAATTGGCAATGGTTGAGGGACTTTAAATCTTATATAATGTGGTGCAATGTAGGAGTAGAAACTTCACACAAAACCACGTGAAACTTACCCTAAAATAACATAATATTTCGTGCTTGTTTTGGGATTCTCTAACATGAAGTGGAGTCAAACCATGTCATGTTCTGTGTTAAAATTTTGACTCGTGTTGTTTGTGCTATGTGTTCTTTCACTCGTGCTTTTATGTACCACCGTGTTTAATTTGGTGCAAAGTTATTAATAGCATTACTCATGCTGTATTGTGTTTTAAATGGATTGTGTTTGTGTCAAGTAAAAAATGCAATTACATGTCGTGTTGAGTTTTGCCTCTAAATAGTGTTTGTTGTGTAACGCCAAAACACAACCAAAATCACAAATTTTCAACCGCAAGACTATAATTTCCCAATGTGATACTTTATGTTTTTAACCGAGTTAAAATTTTATTCAATTTTTTCAGCACAAACCCTAATCCGAATTGCATTTATTTTTTAAATTAATTATTAAGTTTTTTAAGATATTTCTTTTGTGAGCTAAATTAGCTAGTTCTTTCCATAATTTTTTCTTGCCATTTTTTTTTCATTTTCTTTTTCATTTTTTTATATTTATTATTTAAAAACAATAGAACTTTATGTTTTGAGTTTTGTTATATAACAAAACAGAAAGAAATAAAGGGTTCTATAATTTTTCACAATCATCTACGTGACGACACGAGTTCGACAATATTTTTTTCATAATTTTTCTGGATTTTGTATAAAAACATTATAATTTTTTTAAAAAATTTAACTAATAAATTAAAAGATAAATCTGTTTACCGTCAAGAAAAAACTTAGTGGTCCGTTAAGTTGGACTAAAGTGATTAAACTAGCAAAACGTTATGGTTTTATGTGCCAATTTGCGTATTTCGGGATTTGAAGTGCTAAAGAGGATAAATTTTGTGGGGCTAAAGTTCTAATAATTCTTGTAACTATCCTTAAAAAAATTTGGCTTAATGCATAAAGCTATATGCTATTGTTAAAGTTTTTTGCCTTCAGTCCAAAACTTTGTGAATACCGTACCATGTGAATCATCTAGTGATATATTATATATTGTGGCACAAAATTCCATTTTCTTTTCAATTGAACTAACTTATATATATATTCACATTTTAATACGTTTTCTATTTATACTCAAAGTAATCAGTTTTTTAAGTTTTTTTCACGTAATAAAGGGTTTCTTAACTATTGGAGCGTTTATTTGAAATTAATTGGCCATGGTTGAGGGGATTGAAATCTTATATAATGTGATGAAAGGTAGGAGTCGAAACTTCGCACAAAACCACACGGAATTGACCCTAAAACAGCACGATATGTTGTGTTTGTTTCGAAATTTTCAAACATGAAGTGGAGTCATGCCATGTCGTGTTCTGTGTTAAAATTTTGACTCGTGTTGTTTGTGTTATGTGTGCTTTTACTCGTGTTTTTATCTATCATCGTGTTTAGGTTGGTTTAAAATTATTAACCGTTTTAGTCATGTCATATTGTGTTTTAAATGGTTTATGTTTGTGGTACGTAAAAAATGTGATGACGTGTCGTTTTCAGTTTGTCTCTAAATAGTGTTTGTCATGTCACGCCAAAACACTGCCCAAAGTACAAATTTTCACCCACAAGACTATAGTTTCCCAATGTGATACTTTATCTTTTTAACCGAGTTAAAATTTTATTCAATTTTTTAGACGCAAACCCTAATCCGCATTGCATTTATTTTTTGAATTATTTATTAAGTTTTTAAAGATATTTCTTTTTTGAGCTGAATTAGCTAGTTCTTTCCATACTTTTTTCTTGCCATTTTTTCTTTTTCTTTTTCTTTTTGTTTTTATATTTAATATTTAAAAAGAAAAAAACTTTATGTTCTTGAGTTTTGTTATATAACAAAACAGAAAGAAAGAAAAGGTCCTATAATTTTTTACAATCATCTATGCGATGACACGAGTCCGGAGATATTTTTTTCGTAATTTTTTTGGATTTCATATGAAAACGTTATAATTTTTTAAAACAATTTAACTAATACATTAAACGAAAAATCTGTTTACCGCCAAGAAAAAACTTAGTGGTCCGTTAAGTTGGACTAAAGTGATTACACTAGAAAAACTTTATGGTTTTATGTGCCAATTTGCATACTTGGGGATTTGAAGTGCCAAAGAGGATAAATTTTATGGGGCTAAAGTGCTAATAATTCTTGTAATTATCCCTAAATTTTTTTGGCTTTATGCATAAAGCTATATGCTATTGTTAAAGTTTTTAGCCTTGAGTTCGAACTTTGTGAATACCGTACCATGTGAATCATCTAGTTATATATTATATATTGTAGCAAAAATTCCATTTCTTTTTCAATTGAACTAACTTATGTACATATATCTGCACGTTTTAATACATTTTCTATTTATGCTCAAAGTAATCAATTTTTTAAGTTTTTTTCATCTAATAAAGGGTTTCTTAACTATTGGAGCATTATTCTAGAAATTAATTGACAATGGTTGAGGGGCTTCAAATCTTATATAACGTAATGCAAGATAGGAGTTGAAACTTCACACAAAACCACGCGAAACTGACCCTAAAATGACACAATATATTGTGTATGCTTTGGGATTTTCTAACATGAAGTGGAGTCATGCCGTGTCGTGTTCTATGCTAAAATTTTGACTCGTGTTGTTTGTGTTATGTGTGCCTTTACTCATGTTTTTATCTATCATCGTGTTTACTTTGGCGTAAAAATTTTAACCATTTCAGTCATGTCATATTGTGTTTTAAATGAGTTATGTTCGTGTTACGTAAAATATGTGATTATGGGTCGTGTTGAGTCTGCCTCTAAATAGTGTTTGTCATGTCACGCCAAAACACTGCCAAAAACACAAATTTCCACCCACCAAACTATAGTTTCCCAAGGTGATACTTTATGTTTCTACCCGGGTTAAAATTTTATTCAAATTTTTAAATGCAAACCCTATGCTGCATTGCATTTATTTTTTGAATTATTTATTAAGTTTTTTAAGATATTGCTTTTGTGAGCTGAATTAGTTATTTCTTTCCATAGTTTTCTCTTGCAAAAATTTTTCTCTTTCTTTCTTTTTTTATTTTATTTTTATATTTAATTTATAAAAACAATAGAACTTTATGTTCTTGAGTTTGTTATAGAACAAAACTGAAAGAAAGAGAAGGTTTTATGTTTTTTTGTTGTTTGGTGATACCATAAAGCATGTGAACAACAGGTGAAGGTTGAGAACTTTAAGCATTATTTATTTGAAGTGTTTTTACAATTTGACATTTGTGGGTAGAAGACAAAGGAGACTGCCCATATTTTCAATTTCTCAATAACCAAAAACCTTGACTGGCCGATAACAATTTTGTATCGCACTTGCATGTGTACGTGTGTCATTTGTATGTGTGCGGCGAGCAAGGACAGGACAAATGTATTAAAAATGGACATGATCGATTCACACCTCATTTTTTATGGTTCCTTATTCGAAGCTTCCTTGAATTGAACATCTTTTCGTTGCATGCTGAGATTTACTTTTTTTTTTTTTTGTTAAACATAGTGGTAACAAGTGACGAAGCGAGATATTCGAGTTAAAGGAGCAATACAAATTATATTGGTAAAAATTATTAAGGAAATGACTGGTTATTTATTATAAAAATTTAAGCGATGATTTTTAAAAAATTCTAAAGTTAAAGGGGGTCATGATCCCCTCTAAAAAAGGTTAGTTTCATACTTGGTGGTTTCCTAACTATAAATGACATTAAGTACGCACTAAACTAATTAATCTTTGACTTGTAGGGCCGGTTATGACATTTCGGGAGCCTATTTTCGTATTTACTAGCAGTTTCTGACGTTCTGACCGAATCGAAAAGTCCGAAAAAAAAAATTAAGGTATAAAAAGTTATAATCATACATAAAGAAAAAATACTCTTTCACCCTCAATTTACACATGTACGAATATTTATTAAAATTATACTAAAAATTCATTGTAAAAGTTTTGTTTGAAGATATAATACATAATATTTTTTAAATAAAAGTTAGAATAACTAAACAAAATTTGTAATAAACAAAATTACCAAAAACGTCTTTTAATAATTGCATGTTTAATTTTGTGCACTCTTTTAACTTACCTCCCGCGATAATTATTTTTACAAGACACGATATAAAATCTTATTTTTTTACGAGACACTACATGACATGGAACGATACGAAACCTTTACATGGGAGGTAAGTTAAAATCAACATGACTTGAAATCTTATTTACTACCAAACATAAAACACGAGTCAATTAAAACGCGACCGACAAAAAATCTTATTTTTCTTTTACCTTAGTACTTTTTTGCATTATTTGACAATTACACTTATCGAAACATAGATCTCTCTTAAAAAGCCTTATTTGACAATTACAATTAATTCCTAAATACTTTTTTTAATCAAAATGAAGGTAAGTCAAATAACACATTAAAAAATAAGGTAAAAAGATCTATTTATTTGTTGGAATTTATCTCACATCGTCACCCATTTAACCTTCTCAACCCTATTGATTACCTCCATCCCATCATCATTTTCGTCTTTGATAAAATATATATATATATATATAAAATTCAACACAAAAAGAATAAGAAGTTCTTTTATAAATTAAAATAAAAAATAAAAAGAATATAAAATTTAAAAAACAACAAACAAAAAAGTAATTTTGTAGAAAAAAAGAAGTGTAGAACATAAACAACTTGCCTTTTGTCTTTTTATGAGTTCGGTCACATTGTCCATCGAAGTTTCTTGTAGAATACAATTGTTGATGTCTAAAAAAGGACTCAATCTAGATGTATAGTCACAGATAAAATACAGTAACTTAAGCCAATCACACACACACAAGAGAAGATATTTTAGAGTAGTTCAACTGTAAAATAGACAACATCCATTATTTATTGTATTTAGTAGGGCTATAATTAGCTCGTATGGTGTGCATATGAGTGATTCAACTTGTCCCTTGCGCTAAGAGAGTAGTTTGTATTTATATGGGTGTAAAACCGTGAGATGGAACGCCTTGATATTCACAGGCGTTTACATCTGTGTATAATAAATGAAATTCTTTGAATTCAATGTTGATTGGCATCTCATCCGAGTTACTATTGATATTCTTATTTGTTGGCCTTCTCGAGTTGGTCGACCTTCTAGCCCACTAGGTATCTCTGATGCCGGTCAATGAGGCTAGTCGGCTACATAGGAGGACAATTGTACATTTATCATTGGTCCACGTAGGAGAGTAATTTTTACATACAACAAGCCCCAAATGCTCCTTGCTTGATGCTTAATTGAGTATTTAGTCGATAGCCGACCTCCCATACATGTAAAAATTTCCACTGGCACTGTTTGATTATGGCATTTTTGTAAATTATTCAAACGTTTTTGAATTGCCAAAGGATACAGTAATCTTTTGGCGCTTCAGGAGGCGTGTAACCGACGATAAGTATACATTTCGTTCACTTAATCATTGCATTCCCATTTATCGAGGCAACCTATAAATAGGTACGAAGTTTCCCTCCTTTCTTTTTCCTTCTGTACTTAGTGCTTTATTTGTCTTCAAGCTTTTTCTGTGTAATCATTTGTTGCCACTTTTTCTTCAATTTTTGTAATCGTCTTAGATCCATTGTAAGCTTTCTTTTTCCTTTTATCTGTTTTATCATCTTTTTCTCTATTTTCACCATGGTTCACATCGTAGATAAGAGTTCATTAGATGAGTATAGAGAGAAAAGAAAACTCATAGCTTGGATAGATTTAGAGATAACCTAGGGTCCATAGATGTGTATTCTTTCCCTGAGGGTCACTGGATCCCCACTTTATTCATAGCTGAGTGTGGCATCACCTTTCCACCAAACCCCATTTTTCTTCATTTTTCTTAATATTTTGACATAGTTCCTGCCAAAGTAGCATCCAATACTTAGAGGGTTATAAACGGTGTACATAGGTTGAATGAACATTATTGAACAAATATTGGGGTCTTAGAGTTGATGTTTTATTATAAATGGGGCAGTGTTGGAAAAATACCTATTATTTGAAGACTAAGCAAGCCAGTAAATAAGGATTATGGGGAATATGGGTTTGAGAATGCTCGTTACTCGCAAATGGTGATTTCAACAAAAAATTGCGACACCAATTTTAATTATGCTGAAACGACTTTCAATTGATTTTATCTTGTATACCCTAACCATGCATTTGTGAGTAAAACAAATAAAACAAACTAAGCAAATACAACACGGTCAATATAAGGAAAAAAAACCTTTCGGGTAAGACCTTTTATTTTACTATAAGCTGTAAAATGTAACTTACACGAATTACAATGAAATTTGTATTGGAGCAACACGCAGAAAATTCACAAGAACCACAACTCTAAATCAACAAGGAGAACCCTCGAGTCATCCCAATGACCGCAGTCATCATCGTCAGCCCAGTACCTCTCTCAAGTGATACCTAGTCAGCCATCGAGTGCCTCTCCACAAGGTGTATGCAAATGGATACAGACAATCTAGGGTTCTAAAATAATTCACAAGAATCATATTCAAGGATGCTTTGTTTTTTAATTAAAAAATACTTTGGCACACAAAACTTTGAAGAACTTTTGAACAGAATATCCAGTATTATTTTTGTCAAAAGTCTTAAGAAAAAGTGAACCACGAAACAAGTATTTATAAGGATAAAAAATTGGTTGAGGCGGAGGCTCATTTGAACGAAAAGGGAAGTCACTCGAACGAGAAACACATGTCGCTTGAGCGACACTTTGCGCGATAGGGCTTTGTCACTTCAATGACCCTTAGCGTTTAAAACATGGTTTTCACACCAATAACGTTTAAAACTATGTAACGTTTTTTCATGACTTTGTCAGGATGTGCAAACCTGTTTTATATTCCGTCCAAACTCCCTTAATAAATAATTATGCTTTTATTTTTCTTTTGAGGTGATGAAACGAAATTCTCTCCTTAGAGAAATCCTATTGGTCTATTTTTGGCATATTTAACTTTTTATTGCCTTAAAGTTTTCTTTGGGCTCTTTTAAAATGGCGACTTTCACGGCGAGCCAATTCTACACTATTGTAGCCCTTTCTTGTGCACTCATCATTTTTCAATTTAAAATAAATTCCTCATGATAAACGATTCTTATATGCACAAATCCTTCATAGTCAAATAAACATATAGATGACAAGACTGATAAGAGAACATCTCATCTCAAATGTACATCATAAAGTCAAGATCCAATAAGCTTGTGAATTTGTGTGTATACGCATCAACAAAGTCGAATCCATTAAGAATCAATGTCGAAACAACTCCATAAACATGGTTAAGATCAATTCAAGCATTTAATGTCATAACCAAATGTCCTAGTCACACGAATATTGCATAGTGAATTGGATCCAAACACATCAATATGCCACACCGAATGTAAAAACCAACATACACAAAGACCCACAAATCTTTTTGTATTTTTTTAAAAAATATATAAACCAAATTTTTTTTTTTTATTTTTCCAAAATTTTTCAAACCCAAAAATTCAATACAAAAAGTACATATCAAAATACTAGAAAAAATATATCATGAAACCACAACTAGTGTATGACAAAAATAATGCAAGCAATCAGTGATATGAAATAGCAAGAGACGCATCATGTGTAAGCATATGAGAATCAGCACGTCTCAAATCTGGCGTCTCTAAAAGTGATTTCCTAATCCTAACGGATGTGACATGATGACACGGGGATTTGGGAACCAACAAAATACTAGACTTCGACTTACTAGGACTTATTCCAATATTAAAACAATATCTCCAAAAGTAACCTTTCCTATCACAATGTGAACATGTGAAAATGGGAGGAATGTTACTTATAGTTTGATCTTTTCGAATGTCCTTGGGATTTGTTGACTCTCTATAACAAATGATGGTCTTTAACTGTGATTTCATACGTGCTTTTCAGTAGGCATAATTGGACTCGTAAAAAATGGGCATCCGATTATATAAGGGTTCCATCACAAAAATTGTAATTGTAAGGACAAATTTCTAATCGAGTCATTTATTTTATTGGCTACATTTCGTTGGACAAAACAATTTTGGGTCATCCCTCATCAAGCATCATACAACGTAAAGATTCGGGCATTGCATCCAAAGTTCACGCAACATCATTATGCACGCCATGTTCGCTCTTCCAAAAGGTATAGAACCAAAAAGAAATTTTATGTGTTGGAGTACTTTTTATAAATGAGATATTTTCATATAGAATAATGTTCGTAAATAATCAATTTTTATAAAGAAATTCTTTTGAGATTAATTTGATCAGTTTTTTGAAAAATTATCAAACTCGTTCGAAGTTTTCTCCAGGTCGTTCGAACGACCTGGATCTAACGACATTCCCCAGGCTATACTGGAACCTCGTTAGAAGTTCGTTAAAAATGTCGTTTGAACAACCTCGTTCGAACGAGATTTCTAACGACCTATCTAATTTGATAAAGGAAGTCCGTTAGATAACTCGTTCGAATGACAAGTCATTCGAACGAGTTCTGCCAGATCTGCATTTTTTTAACTTATTTTTTAGCAGTTATTTTCCAGCAACTGTTTTGGTCCTCTACTTTTTCAGTTAATTCATATGGACGAAAATGAGTTTCAAAGGCTAAGGAAGTTCCATATTCTCAAGAGAGAATTTTTCATAACTTCCCTCCTTTTGGCAAAAATCAATCTCCAACGCTTTTAACAATTTTTGAAACAAAACCCCTTCAATCAACTTGACATTCAACAAGCAAGTTTGCGGTGGATCTCTGCATTCAAGCTTAGTGACGACGGTGGTTTTGGGCTTCGGTGGATATCGCGACACGAGGAGTGTCGAGCAACGCGTTGGAGCTTCGCGTACTACAAATTCGAAGGTCGAGGACGGCATAAGCATGTCTTGAGTGAGTCAATGTCTGTAAGTCTTTTGAGTTCCTTGCAAAACCTATTTTTTAGTGGATTTTGTCTAGGCCCAGTCGTTCGAGGTTTTTCCCATTTGGGTTTTCCTTGTACATTGGCGCGTTGTGGTTGGGATTTTTGCATTTTACTTTATTAACTCACCTAGATGTATGCTTAGGATAAAATGGATAAAATTGGACTAATTTTATTCAAACTATCCATGTTATCAGTCCTATTGCATTAATTGACATTTGTTCTTGCGAACTTGTGAATCTGCTACATAAATTAAAATTGGAGAATATCACTTCTTAGCTAATTTTATATTGGGATTGCGTGTGTGTATTCCACGAATTAAACTAAGAACACATAACCTTGCAACTACAAATTGGTATCAGAGCTAGTCTCTAAAAGTTATTTAGATGAATCCTAGAGGTTATATGGATAGTTTCTCGTCGAATAGACTACCTTTGTTTGATGGAACTAATTACACTTATTGGAAAGCACGTATGAAATCTTCTATTAAATCAATTGATGAACTTGTTTGGGTTACTGTTAAAAGAGGATGGTCCCCTCTTGCTATGGTTGTTAATGATGAAATTATCTTGACTCCTGTTGAACAATAGTGTGAGGAAGAACTAAAATGGTGTAACTTTAACTCTAAAGGATTAAATGCCTTATTTAGTGTCGTGTCCCCCGATGAATTTTGTCGTATAATGACGTGCGTAACGTCAAAGGAAGCTTGGAACATTCTCCAATTTACTCATGAGGGAACTAGTGTTGTTAAAGCTTCAAAACTTCAAAACTTAAAAACACAATTTGAAACGATCACCATGAAAGAAAATTTGATTTTTATGCTCGTTTATCAGATATAGTTAACTCTTGCTTTAACTTAGGTGAAAAAATACCTGAAAATCATGTTGTTAAGAAAATACTTAGATGTCTTCCTAAGAAATTCATTTCTAAAGTCACTGTTCTTAATTCCTTAGAAAATCTAAATACTTTAAAACTTGAAGAACTTGTTGGTGATCTTAAAACTTATGAACTAGATATGTTTCCTAAAGATAACAAAAGCGAAGATAAAGGTGTTGCCTTAAAAGTTAAGAAAGTCGATGTGTCTGATTCTGATGAGTCTGATTTTGATCCTGATGATATAGCATTATTTGCTAAAAAATTTAAAAAAATTCTCAAATTTAAAAAGAAAAACTCAAAATTTGAAAAACCAAAATTTGAGAACAAAAACAAAGGAAGAAAAAAAAAGTTCAATAATGAGGATCCGAAGAAGTTCAACAAAGACAACTTTAAAAAGGATGATTCAGAGAGATGCTTTGAGTGTGAGGGACGTGGTCATAGAGCATTCGAGTGCCCTACAAAACTTAAAAGACAAGGCAAAGAAAAAGCTGTTTACAATGCCACTCTAAGTGACAGTGATAATGAGTCTCAAGACTCTAAACCATCTAGAAACAACTTCACTGCCTTTATGGAAAGCCATGCTAGTAATTCAAGTGTGTCATACCTTAATGTTAACAATTCCGAACAAAATCTGGAAGTTGTTTCCACTCATTCTACTAGTTGTGATGAAAAAGAGAGTGATAGTGAAATAGATGAGAGTGAACTACAATCCGCTTATTCTGAACTCTACACTAAATCTCTTCACATTCAAAAAGTTAACAAAATATTAACCTTCAAAGTCTTAACTTTAGAAAAAGAGTTGAAAGGCTTGAAGGAGAAGGAGGCTTTAGTTAGTCAACTCGAGGCAATTAAGATATCTCTTTCTGAGAAGCTTATCTTGATAGGTAAAGAAAAATGTGACTTAATTATCTCCTTGGAAGGTGTCAACAAAGATCTTAATGAGTCTTTAGAGATTAGAAAATCTCTCGAAGCAAAAATTACCCAACTTGAAAAAGATCTCGAGTCCTCTCGTGAAGTTAAAGTCACACTCGAAGATAATTCAGGAAGAATGGAAAATTATTTCTATGTCCTGTTTTAGGATATAAGGAGAACGGTTATCAAGAGAGAAAGGTTATAGGATATGAAGAAGGAGATTCATCGAAAGTCAAACCCGAACCAGTAGCTAAGTTTGTCACCAAATCTAAAGTTTCTAAAATACGTCCTACTAGGCAACCTTTAAAAGCTGGTCCAAAACAACCCTATGTGTGCACATATTGTCACAAACGGGGCCATCTTAAATATTTTTGCTACAAGCTTGGAAAGAACTCATAATTCGCAAATTCTAAACAAACCTATAGCTCCTTATCTAGTCTTAAGAGTCAAGTTGATTATCTAGTCAATACTTCTAAAGGTTTAATGGAAGAGTTTCTTAGGTTTTTTAAAGTCGAAGGAAATAATTCTAATTATAACACTGGAGCCAACAAAGGAAAGAAAACAACTCAAGTTTGGGTTAAGAAAAATCATACCAATAAAGCTTTTGTTGCTCATGTTGCACTAAAGGCTCAAAATACCTCACAATGGTACTTTGATAGTGGTTGTTCGAGACATATGACTGGTGATAAGTCTCTATTAACCACTCTTGAAAACTCTAAAGATGGTAAAGCCACTTTTGGGGATGGTAGCAAATCTCGAATCATGGGTGGAGGATCTATTGAAATCTCTGGGTTTCCTAAACTTGAAAATGTCCTTTATGTTGATGGTCTCAAGGCTAATTTGATAAGTATTAGCCAACTATGTAATGAAAATATTGATGTGAAATTTAGTCAATCGGAGTGCACCGTTTATGATCAGTCGGGTGAATCTATTTTACAAGGTGTTCGAACTAGTGACAATTGTTATGGAATTATTCATAAATCATCTTTAGTTTGCAATAGTACAAAAGCCTCATCTGTCGATCTTTTGCATCAAAGATTAGGTTATGTAAACTTTAGAGATCTTGATAGATTAGTGAGAAAAGAGCTAGTTCGAGGCTTACCACCACTAGGAAATCCAACTTCCACCATTTGCGGGCCGTGTCAATTAGGAAACCAAATGAAGAGTCCTCATAAGAAGTTAAACTCTATAACAACCTTTCGTGTATTAGAATTGATACACATGGACCTTATGGGTCCCACTCGTACCGAGAGCATAGGAGGAAAAAGATACATCTTAGTAATGATGGATGATTTTTCTAGGTACTCTATTGTAGGCTTTCTAAGAGAAAAATTTGAGACAGTTGATTGTCTTACTATTAAGTGTAGAACTCTTCAAAATCAACACGATGTTGCCATAAACCGCTTTAGGAGTGATAATGGAACCGAATTCAAGGAATCCGGTGTGAATGCCTTTTGTGATGAAATGGGAATTAAACATGAATTCTCGACCGTTCAAACACCACAAAAAAATGGTATAGTTGAAAGAAAAAATCGAACAATCCAAGAAATGGGAAGGTATATGCTCCTAGGAAGAAATGTGCCCCGTAGGTTTTGGGCCGAAGTAGTTAGCACCGTATGTCACACAATAAATAGAGTTTATTTGCATCCTAACACTAACAAAACTCCTTATGAATTATGGATGGGTAAGAAACCTAATTTTTCCTATTTTATAGTGTTTGGTAGTCCGTGCTATATTCTTCGAGATAGAGAACTTCTAGGCAAATTTGACTCAAGGAGTGATGAAGGTATATTCCTTGGATATTCTCAAAACAGTAGAGCCTTTAGAGTAATCAACTTAAGTAGCTCTAAAGTCATCGAATCAATTAATGTTGTCATAAAAGATAATGCTCCAGCCACATCAATTGATAATGAGGAAGAAGCATGTGAGTGTGATGTTGTGTCAAATGTTGAAAGTGTTGAATCTCAAAATGATTTGGTTATTCCAGTTACTGAGAAAAAGGATCCTACTCCTTGGATGCGTAAAAGTCACGACACTTTAAAAATTATAGGAGATCCCGAGGTAGGTGTCAAGACTAGGGCGCAATTAGAAAATGAAGTTACATATCTATGCTATACCTCTAAAATTGAACCTAAAAACTTTAAAGAAGCATTAAAATATGAACATTGGATTAATGATATGCAAGAAGAACTGTTTCAGTTTAAGAAAAATGATGTTTGGGAATTAGCCCCTTGGTTCATCTAATACAAATGTCATTGGTACCAAATGGATTTTTAAAAATAAAATGGATGAAAATGGTGTCATTATTCGTAATAAAGCTAGATTGGTTGCACAAGGATACACTCAAATAGAAGGTGTTGGCTTTGAAGAAAATTGTGCTCCTGTTGCTAGGTTAGAATCAGTTCGCCTTTTACTCGCCATATCATGTCACCTCCAATTTAAGTTGTATCAAATGGATGTAAAAAGTTCCTTTTTAAATGGTATTATTCAAGAAGAAGTCTATGTTGAACAACCGAAAGGGTTCGAAGACCCAAAACATCCTAATCATGTCTTCTTTCTAAAGAAAGCGCTATATAGCTTGAAACAAGCACCCCGTGCTTGGTATGAAAGACTCACTTCTTATCTCCTTTCTCGTGGCTTTTTGAGAGGGGGAGTAGATATGACAGGTATCCTAGTTGCTCAAGTATATGTCGACGACATAGTGTTTGGGTCTACGTGTGATAAGGATACTCAATTTTTTTCAAAAGAAATGCACAATGAATTTGAGATGAGTATGGTAGGTGAACTTACTTTCTTTCTAGGTCTTTAAGTTTGTCAACTCGAAAGTGGGATATTTTTGTCCCAGACTAAGTATGCTAAAGACCTTGTAAAGAAATTTAAACTAGAATCCGCTAAATATGCACGCACTCCAATGAGTTCATCGATTAAACTTAGTAAGGATATCGAAGGAAAGGATGTAGAGAACACACTTTTTAGAAGTATGATAGGTAGTTTACTTTACCTAACCGCTAGTCGTCCGAATATTTCTTTTAGTGTAGGAGTTTGTGCCCGTTATCAAGCCGCCCCAAAAGAGTCTCATTTACATGCTATTAAACGTATTATCTAATATGTTAGTGGGAACCTGTCTTTTGGAATTTGGTATTCTTTTGACACAAATGATTGTCTATCGGCCTATTCGGACGCCGATTGGGCAAGAGATGTTGATGGATGTAAAAGTACATCTGGCGGTTGTTTCTATTTTGGAAGTGCACTTGTCTCATGGATGAACGAGAAATAAAATTCTATTTCTTTGTCCACGGGGGAGGACGAATAAATTGCCGCCAGGAGTTGTTGCACTCAACTCATTTGGATGAAACAAATGTTGGAAGATTACGGTATTTCCCAAGGCACTATGACTATCTATTGCGACAATACTAGTGCACTTCATATTTCCCGTAATCCCATTCAACATTCTAAAACCAAGCATATTAGGATTCGTGAACATTTCATTCGTGACTTGGTTGAAGAGAAAATTATTTCTCTAAGCTTCGTTCCTACCGATCAACAATTGGCCGATATCTTTACTAAACCTCTAGATGCCCTTAGGTTTGAAAACCTTAGGAAATCAATTAGGGTTTACTCCATTGATTGAGATCGAAGCCGGTTATCTAGTTTAGGTTTCTTCTCTTGTATATTTTTATACCTATGAACTAGATTTCTTTTGTATATATTTTACTCAAAATCTCAAAAATATTTTTCTTTTATTTTCAAGGGAAAACGGGAATGGTTAGAAAAGCTTTCAAAGTTTTTGTCCATATGGCTTTGTGGTCGATGTATTCAGATCACTATCTTTTTCCATGTCCATGTGGATTTCGATGAGTAGTTAATTCAGACCTTGTTTATCTTGTGCACAATAATGCTCTTTTATGATATATAATTTTGTGATTTCCTCACATCTTTGCCTTTTGCACACACCGTACACGAAATATTGCGAATATCTTGTTCACATTGTACTTGCAAAGTGAGATTTAGTGTTGTCTTCTCAATCCTGTCACATCTATTATAAGCAATCGAAATTGTGCATGATCATCCATTGCCCGGATTGAAACAAAATGATTATATTCTTCCGGTTGGTTTTTATTTCTAGCATTGGACTCGGGCTGCGAAAAATATAAAGTTTTTGCGTGAAATGCCTCCATTTGCATTCTCGATTGTTTGCCTAAAATATAAGCATTGAAAATGATATATAATTTCAAGACCAAAATAATTAACTTGATTGATTCTTCAAAAAGAATAGTCTCAATCTATTGTTGATCATGGGAGATATAAGTTGAAGATCAATGGGCATGCACAATTAATCGATTCATTGATTTCTCATTGTGACATTATTGACGAGAGAATAATCTATTTTGTATGCTTGTTGCATTCGTGTTTAAGTGTTCAATAATATTTCCTTTTTACATAAGGCTAATGTGAGTGAATATTGTGCTTATGTATTGTTTGGCATTCTGCACTTGTACATTGTTGTGGCTAAAAACTCTCACTCGTATTGGTCACACCCCTACATTCTCACTCCCGCTATTTGGATATGTTGCCACAAGTCAGGACTATTAAAATCCACATTTTTGCATCGTTCTGGCCTTCCCAATACCTGCTAGTATGCTATTTTTTAACCCTATTTTACTTTATTTTTATTTCAAAAATTGATTTTCGTCAAAAATTCTCATTCGAACGATATTTCTAATGACATTTTAAGCCTCATTCTGGCACTTCGTTCGAAATGTCGTTCGAACGACATAATTCGTTCGAACTAACTTCTAATGATATATCTAATGAGACTCCCAATCCGCTACTGGGACTTCGTTCGAAATACCTCGTTCGAATGACCTGGGTTAAAAACTGCATTTTCTCTTCCCCAAAAATCTGTCGCCTCACCCCTTTTCTCTCTCTGCACCTGCCACGATTTCCCATATCCTCTTTTTACCAGATTTTTCTCCCACTATCTCTTCCATTTTCCCACTCTCTTTCCTTTATCCCTCATCTTTCTCACCACTAATTCTTAATCTCTCCCACTCTCTCATTCTCCCACGATTTCACCCCCCTTCACCTCATCTATTAACATCATTTTCGTTCACCCCTTGCTGTGTTGATTTGGATTTGCAGTTTTCCCTCTTCCCTTCGAGGTACCATCTCTTACTTTGCTCTCCATTTGTATATATTTCTCTCTCTCTCTCTCTCTCTCTCTATATATATATATATATATATATATGCTATCAGGTCCCATTTTTAAACCAAATCGATTTTTTTACCCAACATTCATATATATATATATGTGTGTGTATATCTCCACATTTTTCGGGGGGCCATTTTATCTGATTTGTGTTTATGTTGCCCCTGGTTAAGCTATATTCCATGATATTATCAGTTTTTCTCACCTCAATTTTTTTTAATTTCATGGAATTTATCTTAACTAACTTTTTTATTTTTATTTTTACCTAACGGATGATGGGATTTTTCTAATTGGTTTGTTGGATTATTGGTGTTTGGTGGTTTGGTTGGAATTTTGATCGGGTAGGTTCTAGTTTCATTCTTGTTTTCCATGGCCCATAGCCGTTGCCAACACCGTATTAGTAATTCCCCCGAGGAACGCTCCTCTTCCTCTGATGAGGTGTCCAATGCCAATGCAGCTATACCTGACCTTAGGCTGCGTTGGAGATCACTTTCCGCACACACTCTCTGTCACACCCAAGGCTTCTCTGCACGCTCTTTCATTCGGGAGAAAATTGTTAATCTCCAATTCCTCCTCGAAACCACTGTGCATTCGTGGATTTCTGATTTAGGGTGGGATCCCCTATTCTCACTCACGGATACTATTTTTCCCGACCTCGTTTGGGAATTTTATTTTGGGATGCATGATAAGGATAATCACATTTATTCTCGAGTGCGCGGTAGGGAGATTATTGTCTCTCCCGAATCCATTGCACAACTCATCCCCTTACCTAGGGTCACTAATCCCTCCTTCCATTGGACTTTCGATACTCGTCCCGACGCTTCCCTCATTATAAGCAACGTTTTTAGGTTCCTCCCTCCCGACATTGTCATAATTTTCCACAAAAACTTACATCCTGATTTCATGGTCCTTATTTGGATCGTGTGTGCTTGTCTTCTTCCACGTGCGAACACTACCCAAATAACCAAATAGGACGTGGACCTTATGTTTGCCATTAGCATTAGGGCTGACATTAACTTCCCCACCTTCATTTTTAGTGTCATTCAGACGGTTAGGATCCTCCCCTCTAGTCCCGCTCGCCAAGCCCTCCCATTTGCAGCTATCATTACCTGCTTTTGTCTTGCCGCCAACTGCCCCTGCCTATCCTCCGACGTCCCCATCACCAAATTTCAAACCAGTGACATGTACTTGGTCATCCAGTCTCACGGTCATTTTCCCCCCAACACCCCTCACCTCACTCCCTCCACCTCCTCTCACTCCGCTACTTCCACTCACCCTGCCCCCAGTCGTCCCGTACCCCCTCGCTCTAACCATCGACCCACCTCTTCCTATTCTCCCGCACCCGTTGAGTCGAAGAATCTTTTATTTGTTCATTCACAGGTTGAACAGATTCAAGAGGACAGGCGTCAAGATCGGGCACTTTTGCAGGAGCTTTTAGTTTCTATGCAGCAGGACCGTGAGGCACAAGCGCGTCGAGATGAAGCCCAGGCTCGTTGGGACTCTCTCCTGTTAGAGCATCTTGATGCCATTCGTCGTATGGAGATGCATCGTGGTGCAAGCTCATCCGGTTCCGGCTCCAGCTCTCTTCCCGATGATACTCCACCTAAGTCCCTGCCCCTTGATGTGCTTTGTTTTTAATTTCCTGTTTCCATGTACTTATGAGGCTGAGTGGATATTTTCCTTCTTGTATTGTTTCATTTGGTTTGGATTATTTTTTCATTATGACTTGTATGCACTTTGAATATTTCCCATGTCCCATTGGTTAATGAATCATCATGTTATTTCCTTTGTCTCTTGTATCTCTTCATATTTGTTGGTTTATTGGCTCTTGTTCTCGTAATTATCATTTCATATGCAAGCCACTTGTCCCTTTGTATTTTCCGAACAAAAGGGGGGAGAAACATTAATTAATGGGAATTCAAATTTAGAAGGAGAATTCATATTTAGGGGGAGTTGTATTAATTAATGGGATTTTATAATTTAGCGGGAGTTAATGTCTTAATATTCAACATATGCATATTTCATTTTCTATTTACAACCTATGCTAACTCATTGTGGTATATATGTTGTTTAAGGGAAGTTCATTTACTATTTACAACCTATGCTAACTCATTGTGGTATGTATGTTGCATTCTCTACTTCCCCATGCGTTTATGAATTTGTTGTTTCATGTGTGTCGGATACATATCCTACTCTCTTGCAGTATCGTCAATCGTGTCTCTGAGTCTGTTTTTTTTTGGGGTTTGGGATGGGCTTTAGAATCGGCTTGACGGTTGGCTTAGCAAATTCAGACTTCTTATTTATTTTTTATTAATTCTGCTTTGTCCCGGAATAGCCAAAGGGGGAGATTTGTAAGGACAAATTTCCAATTGAGTCATTTGTTTTATTGGCTACATTCCGTTGGACAAAACAATTTTGAGTCATCCCTCATCAAGCATCATACAACGTAAAGATTCGGGCCTTGCATCCAAAGTTCACGTAACATCATTATGCACGCCATGTTCGCTCTTTCAGAAGGTATATGACCAAAAATCAATTTTATATGCTAGAGTAATTTTTATAAATGAGATATTTTCATATAGAATAATGTTCGTAAATAATCAATTTTTATAAAGAACTTCTTTTGAAATTAATTTGATCAGTTTTTTGAAAAATCAGCAAACTCGTTCAAAGTTTTCTCCAGGTCATTCGAACGACCTGGATCTAACGACATTCCCCAGGCTATACTGGAACCTCGTTAGAAGTTCGTTAGAAATGTCGTTTGAACAAGATCGTTCGAACGAGATTTCTATCGACCTATCTAATTCGATACTGGAAGTCCGTTAGATAACTCGTTCGAACGACAAGTCGTTCAAACTACCTCTTTTGAACGAGTTCTGTCAGATCTGCATTTTTTAAACTTATTTTTCAGCAGTTATTTTCCAACAACTTTTTTGGCCCACTACTTTTTCAGTTATATCATATGGACGAAAATGATTTTCAAAGGCTAAGGAAGTTCCATATTCTCAAGAGAGCATTTTTCATAACTTCCCTCCTTTTGGCAAAAATCAATCTCCAACACTTTTAACAATTTTTGAAACAAAACACCTTCAATCAACTTGACATTCAACAAGCAAGTTTGTGGTGGATCTCTGCATTCAAGCTTAGTGACGACAGTGGTTTTGGGCTTCGGTGGATACCGCGACACGAGGAGTGTTGAGCAACACGTTGGATCTTTACGTACTACAAATTCAGAGGTCGAGGACGGCATAAGCATGTCTTGAGTGAGTCAATGCCCGTAAGTCTTTTGAGTCCCTTGTAAAACCTATTTTGTAGTGGATTTTGTCAAGTCCCAGTCGTCCGAGGTTTTTCCCATGTGGGTTTTCCTCGTACATTGACGCATTGTGGTTGGGATTTTTGCATTTTACTTTATTAACTCACCTAGATGTATACTTAGGATAAAATGGATAAAATTGGAATAATTTTATTTTAACTTGCCATGTTATCAATCCCATTGCATTAATTCGAATTTGTTCTTGCGAACTTGTGAATCTGCTACATATATTAAAATTGGAGAATATCACTTCTTAGCTAATTTTATATTGGGATTGCGTGTGTGTATTCCAAGAATTAAACTAAGAACATATAACCTTGCAACTACAGTAATTTTTCACAAAACAAATTTTTCAAAAAAATCAATGTCAAACAATCTTGGGGAAAATAGGAATACTTGATAAATTTGAGTAACCTTTTATGATACCAATTTGATAATGCCCATTACTTGCGAAGGGTGATTTAAGTAAAAAAATTATGACACCAATTTTAATTATGTTGAAATGACTTTCAATTGTTTTTATATTATATGCCCTAAGCATGCATCTGTGGGTAAAACAAATAAAACAATCCACGCAAATACGACACGGTCAATAAGAGGAAGAAATTTTTTTTGGATAAAACCTTTTATTTCACTATAAACTATAAATCGTAACTTACACAGATTACAATGAAATCTGCCATGGATCAACACGCAGAAAATCCACAAGAACCATAACTCTAAATCAACAAGGAGAACCCTTGAGTCATCCTAATGACCACAGTCATCGTCGTCAGTCCAATACCTTTATCAAGTGATACCTATTCAGCCATGGAGTACCTCTCCACAAGGTGCATGTAGATAGAAACAAACAATATAGAGTTCTAAACTAATTCTCAAGAATCATATTAAATAACGCTTTGTTTGTGAATTAAAAAGTGTTTTGACACACAAAACTTTGAAGAACTTTTGAACATAATATGCAGTATCATTTTCATCAAAAGTCTTAAGAAAACGTGAATTACGAAACAACTATTTATAAGGATAAAAAATTTATGGAGGTGGCAGCTCGTTCAAATGAAAAGGGAAGTTTCTCGAATGAGAAATATGCACCGCTTGAGCGACACTTCGCGCGATAGGGCTTTAACGCTTGAATGACCCTTAACGTCGCTCGGACGACGCAAATGACAAAAGATTTAGCCGCTATAGTACTTAGCCTCCAATTGTTTTTATGAAAATAAAAACATACCTTTCTAATCAAAACAGATTTGATTTTACAAAACCCTTTTATAAAACCCTTTTATAAAATTCATTTTCACAAATTTCGTATTTTTATAAAAAGTAAACTTCCCAAATATAATTTTATGAATTAGCTCAAAACTCTAAATACGTTTTATACCTTTGGGATGTCGAAAAGTCTTCAAACTTTGGAGATCTTTGTGTTCAGTTCGTCTTGACATTGCATGACGATGTGTAACAGTATACGCCAAACTAGCCTAAAGATATGCTATGCTATGAACATTATTGAAAAACATGTTCTTATATAGGTAGTTGTTAAGAGATGGAAACATGCTCCCCTCCCTACTGGAGCATCTTATACTGGTCCCGAATGTTCTCAATAAGAACATGGCATAGATTGTAACTCTATTGATTGTTTTTCTGCTATTATTGTGTATTTCTGATGTTTGCTGACTAACTCTGCCATTTCTTTTTTTTTTACAGAGGAAAGTAAGAAGAGGTGACCGAAGGAAGGGGGAATCAATATTGATGAACTTAAGTTACTATGGGGATTAAATAAGAAGATTGGAGAGGAACATCCTAGGGATGCTTTCTTGATGTTGGAATATAAAAGTTCCATCACTTATTTTATTGCCTCGCCTACACTTGTTCTACCCCAAATTTCTCTCAACCTTGAGGAGGATCCTGTACCAGCCTCTTCATCTATCGAGTCCGATGGTGCTGAATTCATTCGAGGGAGAACTTATTCCTCATTTGAATAATTTGATATTTTTGAAATCCCCTTCTCTCCTTCAAAAGACATGACCAGAAAAAGATGAGTAACTCGATGGGTGTACCTTTATCTCCTCCTGTAAGAAAATTAGTAATGCTAGTAAGAATCTAAATGAGAAGAAGTCTCAGGCCAGTGACAAGAGGCCCATTGGTGCTGATGAGACTCAAACTGCTGGGCCTCAACTGAAGCGGATGAAGAGAGTTTTAATTGATCCTTAAAAATAGGCCTAGAAAACACCAGCCGACCAACAAGCATTGGTTGTAAAGAATAATGCCAAGCAATAAGAGTTAATGGTAAGAATTTAGGTTGACCTGAACATTGGGTCAATCTCTGTTGCTGTTAACCCTGGACTGGCCCAGGGTTTGAACAAATTTGGACCCCTTACTACTGATCCGGATGCATCAGCCCCTATGCCTAGGTCCAGGCTTAGTGAGAGGTCTTGCCATAACTTAGCACTAGTAATTTTCTCATTTTTTTTCCTCCATGTTGATGAACTCATTTTGACATCTGGTATTTTTATCTTTTTGTAGTTCTTGGTTAACTTTAATAAAATGATGGAGAAGGATGACCAACTGAGGTCCTCTCCTAGTGAAGTTCAAGAGGCCTTTGAAGGTCCAAAACAATCTTTATAGGCTTACTAGCAAACTTTGTAGACAAAGAAAAAATCCTGGGAAGAGGATTTAAAGAAGGCCAATGATCGGGCTACTAAGGATAAAGAATAAAGAAATGTTGTCAAGGAAAGAGATAAAGCTACCAAGAAAAATCTAAATAATACTGAAACTAGGGCCAAGGCTACCAAGGATAATCTTTCAGATGCCACAACTCTGGTGAAAGTTGTTGAAGACAAGGTGGTTGGCTTGACGTCAAAGGTGACTTCCTTGAAGGCCAAAAAGAAAAGATGCCTTTGATAAAGGTTGGGAGAAGGCCATTTTTTCTCCCTCTACTCAAATTGAGTATGCCAAAAAATTATCCTTCATGGAAGGTTGGACTGATGCCCTAAAGGTCATGGGCATAAAAGATAATTCTAAACTCTTCCAAAGGAATGACCTCGATACCCCTCCTAACTTGGATGACGAGTTTGATGATGAGTAAGGGTCTAGAGCGTCTTCTGTAATGCCCCTTGATTCTTCAATGGTTCCAAATTCTAATGCCGACCAACATGCTACTAGACAAGACCAAGCCACGGACAAGGAGAAGGTCTAGCTCCTCATTAGCAAATTTACTTTTTTATGTTTCCTTTCTTGATGATGTTTCAACTTTTATACTTCAATGATTAATCAATGAAAGAACAGCTTTTCTTTTTAATTTCTTATGTATTTGAATGATCTTGATTTCTTTCTAGGTTGTTATTTTTTGTGTTGTCTGCTCCTATGGATTTTCCCCATAAACTCATATATTTGTAACTTTATAGTTTGATGCTAGGAAGAAAGCTATTATTTTTGCTGAATTCGACCTACTTAGGCGGTGTAAGAATCTCTTTGAGGTAGGCCATGTTCCTTTATTTGAGGAAGATTTATTAGGGTTGCTCGACCCAGAAGTTTCTGATCAAGTAAAATAATCTTACATCCATATCCACTTCTTTTTAGATATAATTGTAGCCAATAATGCTGGGTATTATGAAATTATTGAGAAGATGTAGGAGGACCGTAAGCTCTCTAAAGCACTGATTCATTCTGATTATCAGGGCAAATATAAAGCTTAGGTGAAGGCTGGGGCTTTAACAAGAAGTTAGAAGACATTACTTCTTCTTTGAATAAGAAGGGGTTATCTTTGAAACAAGATTTGAAAAGTGCCCGATTAATTCCTACAATATTGAAGAAAGAAAATAATGCTTTGAGGGATGAACTTGACAGTCTAAAGAGATCAACCACTACTGGTCCAGATGAGGATGTTTCCCTTTTAGAGACTGAAAATACAAGATTGGTGAAGGAGATGAAAGCATTAAAGCATAAAAAGACCAAATCTAGGAAAATTTCCAGGTAAAGTATAGTGGTTCGGCTAACCATTGAGGATGAGAGGAGTAAGAAAACTCTTGCTAACCAAGATGACTTGCTGAAATCCAAAGATCTATTTATCAAGAAACTCCCGGATCAAGGTGATAGGTTGACATTCCAACTCCATAAATAGCCAAAGAAAGATTGGATGGACGGGTATTAATGAGGCCTTAATTCACATAGATGACCATTTTGTAAAGGATACAAATGGGGGTGGACTAACTTGTTGACACTATTTAAGTATGAGAAAAATAATGAGTTATGGAATCGAAATAACCCGGGCCTCTTAGATTGTGATAAACCCCCCTTAAAATTGGACACAAGATGGATTCTTACTAATTTCATTCCTCAATGCTTGATAAGTAAATATTTGGGTGATTATGGCCTCAATAGTGAAGGTGAGATTATTCGTCCTCCTCACTTTCTTGACATGCCAAGTAGTAGCAATAGGTAGATATTAAGAGATTTTAATACAATAAATTCTCCATATACCCTTGATGATTCTCCTGACAGGATGGACAAGGCACAAGGAAATCATCCAGTAGAATAAATTTATACTTTTTATACTACATTTTGATGAATAAAAGGAAGCTATTTTGAATTGAATTTTCTTTATTCACGCTTATGGTTGATATTAATATTTTTACCGGCTACATAACCTGTATAATGATTAGTTAACCTCCTTACAGAGTAACTAACCTGCTCAAATGTTTAATATTTGATTCATGTTTGAATCATTTATATGACCTTAGATTTGACTAATGCACTTTTAGATAAAACTGTAAATAGCTTTATAGTACTAAGTTGTAGCATTAATTATCAGTGGCGACCAAGTGTATTAGGAATGTATAATTATTCAAGAATTTTAACCCGGTCACGTAAAATTTCTAACTAAGAAATATCACTCACTTCTTGTTTGTGACTTGTCGAGGACAAATCATACATAAAGCTTAACTTTCTAAAGTTGGAAAAGATTGAAAAAGTTTGAACCATACACTTTTCGATGAGGAACTTTTTGGAAACTTTTCTGAAGTTGGAAAAGTTTGAACCATGCCCTTTGGCGGGGAACTTTTTGGAAACTTTTCTAAAGATGGAAAAGTTTAAAACATGCTCTTTGGGGGGGGAGGGGGGGGAACTTTTGGAAACTTTTCTAAAGTTAGAAAAGTTTGAATTAAAATTGCTTATTAATTTACGAGTTGAGATGTATCCACCATACTCCGAAGACAAAACATAAAAAGAATGAATAATGGAGAAAAATATGAAATTTCATTAGCTTTAATAACCAATTATATTAAGGATAGAATTTATAAAAACTAAATTACTGATAATACTCGCGCAAATGGTCTGCGTTCCAAGGATCCTTTAATTCTTCTCCTTCCAGAGTTTCCAAGCGATAATTTCTTGGTCGGATAGCCACTGAGATACGGTATGGACCATTCTAATCAGGCTCCAACTTGTTTCTCTTCTGGATTACTTTCTTAAGTACAAGATCTCCCTGTTTCAGGTTGGTCGACTAAACCCTTTGATTATAAAACATTACAGTCCTTTGTTGGTAAGAAACCATCCAAATAGAAACATCTTATTAGACTTATTCTATTATGTCCAGATCTAGTTGCCTCGTCATGCCACTCTTGGGTGAATCAAAGTTCAATACCTTGTAAGTCGGTAGACCTATTTCCACTGGTACTACTGCCTTAATGCCAAAAGCTAGTATGTATGGGGTTTCACCCGTTGCTGTTCTGGGAGTTATCCTATATGACCAAAGGACAATGTGGATTTCATTAATTCAGTTGACATTAGCCTCATCCAACCTTTTCTTCAACCCATCTAGTAGGGTTTTATTGGTGATTCTTGTCTAACCTTTGCATTGCAGGTGCCCAAGTGCCAAATGAAGTTTTTGTATTCTTAATCAAATATAGTACTCTTCAATTTCTTCGTTATAAAATTGAGTGCCATGGTCACTCATGAAGGCATAGGGCATAACATACCTATAAATAATCTTTTTTCGTATGAACTGGAAAACTCTCTGATAGGTCATATCAATCAAAGGCTCAACCTCCACCTATTCGGTGAAGTAACCAACTGTTACAACCAAATATTTGAACCTTCCCTTAATGGTCTACAGTGATCCGACCAGGTCAATTCCCTAAATAGTGAAAGGTCATGGAAAAGTGATGGGTGTTAAAGTTGCTCATGGTCTTCTATGTAGGGTGGTATATTTTTGGCACTTATCACACTTCTTTGTGAAAGCAACATAATTTTCTTTCATCATCAGCCAGTAGTAACCTTGCATTGTTATTCGTTGTATTAGAGATCTCCTGGCTATGTGAGATCCACATGAGCCTTTATGAACCTCTTTGATCAAATCATTTACTTCATTTGGATGAACAAAATAAAGTAGATAAATAGTGTATCCTCGCCTGTACCGAACACCTTTTTCTAGCACATAACTGGCTACTTTGTATCTCATCTTCTTTTCTTCCTTCTGGTCGGACGACAGTGCTCTTCTTCCGATGTACTCTCTAATTGGGTCCATCCATGAAGGACCTAACTCCATAGAGATAACGCTGACTTCCATCCCATCAATGCTTCTTTGGGTAAGAATTTCACTAGGATTATTCGTCGGAGTTTTGTTTGAGTTGTCGAAGTAAGCCGAGCAAGAGCGTCTGCTAGAGCATTATATATTCTGGAAATCCTCACCATCATAACTAAAGTGAATAAATAAATAACCTCCATGGCCTTTTATGATATCTCATCATAATTTCCCCTTTAATTCCATAAATTTGCTGCATTTGATTGATAATCAGCTGAGAATCACTATATACTAATACTTAGTCGGCGCCAAGCGAAGAAGACAATTATAATCCTATGATTAATGCTTAAAAATTCAACCTTATTATTGGAAGTCTTGAATTGGAATCTCAACGCGTATTCCACATTCAAGTTATTTGGAGTGTTAATGATGAGGCCTGATCCACTTCTAGTAGCACATGAGGACCCATCTACAAAAAATTACCAAATTGGAATGTCATCAGAGAAATCTTCTTCTATTAGAACTCCTTGTTTTAACATCTTCTTGCTAAGTTGATTTCTTTCTTGAGAATTCGGTCAGTCTGGTTGATCGTCCACAATATCTGTCTTCTTTTAAACTAAGCTCTCTTCCAAAGAAGTCTTCTCAATAAGAAAACTTGGATTATGTTGCTCCTCTGCATATGTGAATTTGGTAATGAAGTCTTCCACTGCTTGGCCTTTTATTACAACTCTAGGTTCACTAAAAAAAATTTACTCTCCTAATTTAACTGACCAAGACATTAACATTCTAGACTTCTCAGGTTTATGCAGTGCATGTCGCAGAGGCAAGTCCATGTAGACGATAATGGTGTGAGCTTGAAAATATGGCCTCATTCTCCTGAAAGCTTTAATGAGAGATAAGGCTAACTTTTCCCGGTGTGGATATCTAATTTCCACTCCTTGAAATGCCATGCTAGTATAATAAACTGTCCTTTGAATTCCTCCATCTTGTAAGATCAAATAAGAATTGACAGCAGATTCTAAAACAGCAAGGAATAAATATAGTTTTTCTCCCACAACTTCTCACGAAAGGAGTGGGCAAGAGCCCAAGTACTTCTTCAAATCCCAGAATATTTTCTCGCATTCATCATTCCACTCAAAGATCTTTTAAAGAACATTAAATAATGGAAGGCATTTATCCGTGGCATAGGAGATAAAGCGGTTCAATGTAGCTACTCTTCTTGTCAGTTTTTGAACTTCTTTCTTGTTAATTGGGGACTGCATTTCAAGCAATGCTCTAATTTTGTCAGGGTTTGCTTCTATTACCCTTTTATTAACAATGTACCCTATGAACATTCCTTCATATCTCCGAAGATACTTTTGGTTGTGTTGAGCTTCATCTGATGCTTTTCCAATTGATCAAAGGTTTGAGCCATGTCCGCAATGTGGTCGACAATAAATTTTCTCTTGGTGAGAATATCATCTACATACACTTTAAAAAACTTATTCACTGGTATTTGATAGGTAGCTCCAGCATTCTTCAACCCAAAGGGCGTGACATTGTAATAGTAAGTTCCTCAACTAGTAATAAAGTAAGTGTTTTCCTTGTCCTCACGTTTCATCTTAATCTGATTATAACCTGAATAAGCATTCATAAAATTGAATAACTCATGGCCTGCGGTAGTATCCACTAATAAATTAATCCTTGGCAAAGGGAAATGATCTTTTGGACACGCCTTATTGATATCTTTGAAGTCTACACATATGCGCTATTTGTTATTTTTGTTATTGACCATTACTACATTAGTCAACCATCTAGGGTACTTGACATCTTCAATGAACTGTGCTCGCTGTAATTCTTCCACTTCCTCTTGGATTAACATATTATTGTCGGGGATAAAGACTCTTCACGTTTTCTTAATCGAACTAGCATCTGGGCATATATCAAGCTCATGGAAAAGTAAGTTTGGATCAATACCCATCATGTATTTGTGTCTCCAAGCGAACACATTTTTCCTCTCTCTAAGGAATGTAATTAATTCTTATTTGAAAGAGGGATATAATCTTGAACCGATATGGGTGGTTCTTTTTTGCTTCTCATCATCCAACACAACAACTTATGTTTCTTCCATGACTTTCCCCTTTACCAGCTTCTTTTCTTCCTAAGGATCCAAAGTGTCGATGTGGAAAGTGGTATCACCATTCATTTAGATTTTCTGTTAATCGATCGAAGTGTAATAACGTTCCCTGGATTCTTTCTAATTGCCAATTACTATGTCGACTCCATAATTTAGTGGAAATTTCATGCATTGTTGAACTATGGAGGGCATAACCTCTAACTGCTTTATTCCCACTCTTCCTAGGATGATATTGTAAGCTGATGGGGTATTTTTATCTAACATAAAGAAATGAGTTATTTCTTTCATGCTCGTTGTCCAAGTGCCGACTAGGACTTACAGCTTGATTGTTCCTAATAGTTATAGTTTCTCTCCTACAAATCCAATGGGAGGTCTATGGTATGGTTTTATCTTGCCGTCCTTCATCCTTAAGCTTCGGAAAAAGTTATAGAACATTACATCAGCTGAACTCCCATTATCTACCAGTATCCTTGCAACTCCGTTGTGATTAACTTTGCATATCATAACTAACGGATCATCGTGAGGGTAAAGGACCCCACTCAGATCGTTTTTGGAGAATCCGATCACTATCCTGTCTCTGTTGACTTTTCTTGGTCGACTATCACTGGATTCAGCCATATCAATCTGTCTAACAATTGGTCAGGCCTTAGCTTCATTCAAATAAGCTTTACTTTTTGTATTCCTCCCTCCTCCTCCAGCATCCCCTCCTGTAATGAGGTGGCATCCAAAGGATATTATGTTGACCTCCACCTATGGTTCACCAGCTTGCTTCGGTAAGTTTGGATTTTCTTCAAAATTATTATTTCTTTCCCTTTTGCCTTCTTCCCTTGCTCGACCTAGAGATTCCGGCCTCCTCTGATCATCTCAGTTTCCATTTCAATCAATAAACTTTCTTAATTTTCCCCATTGAATAGGATTTTAAATGTCATTCGTTAGTGCAATGTAGCTGTTTGTGTTGTGCCCATGATCTTTGTGAAAATCACAATACTTGGACTTATCCCTCTTATTAGGGGTGTCTTCAACTTTCCAGGACTATTCAATTCTCTAGTCCCTTTGATTTCCTCTAGGATGTAGTGAACACTCTTGTTCAGCAGGGTATATTTATCATACTTCTTGACCCGATATAATTTGTTGTCTTTCTAGTCCTTCTTGAAAGAATTAGAATTGGTTTTTTGACCTTCACCCTCGGTCTCAGGAGCTTCCTTGGCTGCCATAACTTCCTCGAAATTCATTATTTTTCCAGCTTTAGCCATTAGTTATGTCATGGGTTTGGGTGGATTCTTCGCTAAATCATAGTAGAGATCTTTAGCGAGAAACTCACTCACAAGTGCTGCAATGATTATTTTCTCCTCATTATCCACCAACATTTTCATTCTTGAAATATGTAATATTTTCTCTAGTTCTTTGTCCCGAATTTTTATCACGGCCAAAAGATAAGTGGCACTCTTGATTGACAGGCTCAAAACAAAAATTATCTATAAATAATTCAACTAACTCATGAAAACTAGATATTTTACCACTTGCGAGATTATTATACCAGATTTGGGCTGGCCATGTGATTGAACTGGATAAAGTTCTATATCTGATTTCATCGGGCACTGAGTAAATGTCAGCGGTAGCTTGATATTGCTCTATGTGCAGGACTGAATCAATTTTCCCATCATACTTGGGAGTGACCACTGGTGGATTGAACTTGGAAGCTGTGGTGTATTCCACAATAGCCTGGATGAAAGGTGAGACTTTAATGAAATGTCTTTGCAATGGATTCTTGGTTTTCGCCATTTGACCTAACAGATTTTCCAGCTGCTGCATGGATCGCTTCTAAGGCTTAGATTAGGTGAAGGTATATTTAGCAGCTTGACTCTCTATGTGTTGAACACTCCTCATGAGAGGTCTACTCGGCACGTACAGAGCCCCTCACATTGGCCTTAGATCTTGTACACCCTTCTTTGTATTCATGACGATGCTCCTTCTCCCTATGATGTCCTCTAGTTACTGGGGGCCTAGATGATCATAATAAGACTCCCTTTTAGACTCTCTAAGACACTTGGTCTTTATTTTTAAAAAGATCTACCATCCTAGTAATCCATTGATAGAAATAAAGAAGTTACTCCAGGACGATATGACCTATCATGAGAAGAACGAGAATGATGACTCCTTTTATTTCTAGTTGGTGGAGGTGGCATGTCCCTTTTAGAACTGGAAGACTTAGCTTGCATAATGCGGGCCAATTTCTTAACAAACTATTCCAGGTTGAGCAGATTTCCATGTAGATTTATCGCACTAGGAGGAGCAGATAAAATGACGACATTGTCTTCATTTCTAGTGCTATTTTTCGGGGCGATCATTTTTTGAAGGCAAAAAAATGAAATAAATGGTAGAGAATGATGACAAACAAATATTCCCACTGATGGAGCCAGTCTGATGATGTCTAAAAATGGACTTAATCCATATTTATAATCATAGATAAAATATAGTAAAGTAAGTCAATCATGCACACAGAAGAGAAGAGATTTTAGATTAGTTCAACTGTAAATTAGCCTACGTTCACTGTTTGTTATATTTAGTGGGGATATAATTAGTCCAGTATGGTGTGAATATGAGTGATTCGACTTGTCCTTGCACTAAGGGAGTAGTTTGTATCTATATGGGTGTAAAACCCTAGAGATGGAGCTCCTTTATATTAACAAGCATTTACATATATGTACAATAAATGAAACTCTTAGAATTCAGCGTTGGTTGACATCCCATCCAAGTAACTATTGATATTCCTATTGGTTGGTCTTTTGGAGTTGGTCATCCTTCCATCCAACTAGGTATCTCTGATGCTGATCAAGGAGACAGGTTAGCTATATAGGAGGCCAGGTGTACATTCATCATTATTCCACGTCGGAGAGTAATTTCTACATACAACAAGAATTTTTCTATATTTACGGCATGCTTATTCATGATAATTACATACATTATATTCCTTTTATTATTTTTAATGATTATTTTTAAGAATAATTTTGTATTTTATATGTATAAATAAAATTTCATATTTTATAATAAACAATGGCAATGATTATTTTTAAGAATAATTTATATTTTATAGGTATAAATAAAATTTCATATTTATTATACATAAATTGCCTCTCATAAGATTTATTTTGTATTGTACATGATATAGTTGCTACTTTCTAGATTTATTTTTCTAATTAAGGAAAATAAAATTTGAAAGGAAAAACCCAACATATTGAGAAAATAGGTTTGAAGATTTAGAGGCTTATGTTCTTAAACATGAGGCATGCATCGTTCTTACAACACATCCTCATGTATTTAATAACTTTAAGAAAAAAATTATATTTAGAATATTATGTTAGATTGTAAGGAAAAATTTCCAATTGAGTCAATTTGTATGTTTGACTTAATTCTCGACAAAACTCTTTAAATCATATGATAGAAGTTGTGTTTGTGACCTTTCAATCCCATGACTTTTTTGTTGAAGACGTAGTGACCATGTCAAATAAATTACATCCTATGTCGTGTTTCTTGCCTCGTTTTCATCATCAACTGTCCAAGGATTTCTTAGGTATTTAAGGACAAATTTTCATTGGAGTCAATTTATTTGTAATTGGAATAATTTCGAACAAAACATTTTAGCCATATGATAGACTTTGAACTGATGATACATCAGCCAATGACATTGTTTGATGATGACGTAGCGGCTAATCTTCAAAGAATGGATATTCTAAGCCGTGCTTACCATGCCACATTTGTCTTCACTTGCATAGAGGGTCTTGCAAGTATGAACGTATATAGTTTATGGGTCCTTGGAGTTTTTAATAAGGTTGTCATATTTTCAAAATCATTTGGAACTTAATTTTTTCAAAAATATATTTTTTGAGTTTACTGTAGGCGGGGTTTTTATTTCATTGAGTTCGTTCAAACGGATTCTCCTTGTCATTCGAACAACTTTGTAAGGTCATTCGAAGTATATTGTCAAATGTAGATGAAACGAGGCTTACTATATTGGCTTTTTTGCATCGTTAGTAGCAAGATAAACTCTCATTCGAACAAGATCTCTATCTCCTTAGAACAACAATATAGTCTCGTTCAAACGATTGCACCTCCTTAATTTTTCTATAAAAGGATTTTTAGACTCAATTTTTCGATGACGTTTGATGAAAACGAAAAGTAGACTTGTTTGCAAAAGTTACAACACCCAAAAGTTTCACCCTTTTATTTACAAGATCCAAGATTCATAAATCATATACCTTGAGATCTTGTTTGGACACCTAGTTTGTTTCTTCCAACATTAGAAAAACCATTTTCATACGGTGGACTCCATGTGTGCTGAATGCGGTGAAGAAACATTGGATTACGTGTTCTTAACCATAGATGGTTGTCAAGATGCATCGGTGGATACCGAGGCATAGTGGACTCGTGTGTTATGGACATTTACATGGGTGGATTCCTATTTTGTACTGTGGATGAGTGGTTGAAGGTAGAATAGCAACAAGGCTTGTGTGGGATCGAGTCATTGTGTAAGTCTACTATCTATGCTTTGTAAAACCATATCATAGTGATTGTCTGGCTGGAACATCCAAGATTTTTTCTATCTAGTTTCCTCGTACATCAGTGTCTCGTGGTTTTATTTATTTAATTTATCTGTTGTCACTTAGATGCATGTTTAGGGTAAAAAGATTAAATTTGGTAAATCGATTTCCACAAGAAAGGTTGAATTGGTGCTATGTTTGATTGAGAGAATTTCATTTAAAGGTTCAATCATTAGAATTGGGAAAACATAAAAATATTGAACTTGTGTTTACTTGAACCATCTAAGCATTCTCAAGGTATGAATGCTTATTTTGTATGAGCCTTGGATATTTAATTGTTGGGTGTATGATTTTTGTTAATATATTTTAAAATACCTTTATATTTTTAAAAGAAAAATATTTTGTTTTTGCACCTTATTCAAACGACCTCGTTCAAATGACCTCTAACGAGATTCTTACGAGGCTCATTTTCGATCTTCACTAACATCTTATTAGAATTGTTGTTCGAAAAATCCTATATATTGTTCGAATGATCAAATCCTTGTTTCAAAAAGGGTAGCTTTTGGAAACATTTTTTCTCTTAACTTCCCGCTACTTTTTCCCAACCATTTATGTAATGCGGGTAATCAAATTTTGCAGAGACTTTTCCATCTTCCAAGTGTGATAAACCTTTTTGAAAAGTTCAAGAATTTTTTGTTCTTAATTCATTTTTTAATCCTTCAAACAAAACACAAGTTTTACACCCAATTGTTTTATGATCCAAGCTTCAACATGATATATGTTTAAGATTAAGTTTTGGAACCAAGGTTATCATTCTCTATAACATTGAGGATTGTTTCTAGAAGAGGATTCCATGTTTGTTGATGTATATGCGGTGAACTCCATATGCGTCATGGTAGTTATTCCCCATTATTGGACTCCGAGACGCTAGTGAACTCCTATGTTGTTACTACGTAGAGGTACCTCCCTATATTTTAAAAACAATACAAAAGTCCACTTGTTGATTATTCATGAAACTTAGGGGATAAACTAAAATTTTGATAAAATCTAGGCAGCCGAATCGATTCGATGAAGAACTCGAATCGATTCGCTTACTGAATCGATTCGGTCATCAAGCCGAATCAATTTGCACCTGACAGTTTCGTCTTCTTCATTTAACTGTTACGAATTCTTCCAATGTTAACCATTATATTCTCCATTAAATCTTTCTAAACTCCCATACAAGGCTCCCAAACATTAGGTATACATATAACAATTTTTAACGTAATAAAAACGTCAAATCTTGAAAGAATGAGCCATCAACAGAATCATGAAACCCTTGTTTATAAGTTTCTTCATGTAAGTCTAACCGAATTTCCAGATTTCTTCCACAATATTCATCATAAATCTCAGGTATCATCATACAAATCTTAATGGATTAATCCTACATGAATTTCATTCCCCAAATCATGTACTACACCCTCTAAATCCCAAGAACTTATGAATTAAATCCTGAAATCCAAACCCAACACTATATGGGTATAATAACATGCTTTAAAAATTGCAAGATAAACACTTTTCTTTATAATAACAGGTCTGAATTCATTTTTTGCTTGATGCAGGTGTTCTTCCCTTACTCCGATCATAATTTCGACAACTTTAGTGAAAAGAAAAGATGTTTCACCTCCAAGACCTCCCTTTTCTTTTTCTCTTGTGGCCTCCTCTCTCTCAATATTGTTGTAACCCTATCCTTAGACTCCAACGGGCTGATATACTTATTAAATCTTTGGAGTTCTCTATACCCTAAACTCCCGAATGATAAAAATGACCCTCTCGTGGTGCCAGTTTGGTCTAAAATCATCCCGGGACCCAATCTATACGCCCGGGTATACCATTCTCACTATTTCTACCAATTCAGAATCAACCGCAGCCTCAAAATCACCATTCGAGTCACTCTATGATAATTTCCTATCTCGACCTCATATAGTTTACAAACGATACCCGGTTGAGATATAACACAGTCACATCACTATCACTCGCTATGACGTCAAATACTAAATCACTATTCACTTAGCAATTATATTCAATAAACATTAATCATTCTCTCTCTCTATTAATATTTTAATTAACACATAATATTTAATTACATTGAATTATGGCACCCGTGTAATTTAAAAATACCAAATTTAATAAATTCTAAATACTCAGAAATACGGGGTGTTTCACCACCCTATATACCTATAGGTGTTGGAGACTTACAAGGGATCTTATAAAGCCTAGATAGAAGCCAGAAAGCTATGCACGAGAATATGAACCAATTAATGCAAAGTATTTTAGCTAGATAGAGCATGCTAGGGATGAATTTGATTACCCAATTAGTTGGGGATAACTCTGATAGGAGGCATAAAATTCCACCTCCATCCTCACATAAGGATAGGAGGCAGGCCCACTATAACAGGGAAATTTGGATTTGAGCTCACGTGGCGATGGGAGTAGGTCCAAATATTCAGGATCTAGGTGAGATGATAGATCATACAGGCCTAGAGTAACATCCACCATCTGATCAACCGAATATAATGACAATCAAAGATACTCGATGGATTGGCTAAGTGTTTTGTAAAGGCTTTACAATAGTCTTTCCTATAATGACTAGGCCTAAGAGTTGTAAGGGGACAAAGGTAGAGGGAACTAAAAGGGATAAATGAGTACAAAGCCGACTCTCTGGGAAAATAAGATCCTTAGGGGGAAGGTTTCAAACTTCAAACCATTGGTCAATCTCTTTGTGAACAACTTTTGCTTCAGTACTAATCTAGAAAATAAGGTGTCTCACTCATTAAGAGTCTTACAAAAGGAAGATCAAATGGCAAGGGAGTTAATCATGTGTTTCAAGTAGGAGAAGATTAAGGTAGTGGATTATGATGAGAATATCACAATCAATGCCATAATGAGTGGCTTACTACCTGTAACGTTGTATTAGGCATTGGCAAAAGAACCACCAAGTGCAATAGCCAATCTCTTAGTCAAGGAGTGAAATATATGAATGCCGAGGAGGTAATGGCGATAAAGGAGTCTAGCCATGACTAGTACTCTGCTCACCATAGGCATCCAACACATTACCGATGAGATCCGAGGAAGTGGTGACCTCAAGTGGCCAGGGAAATTGAAGTATGTGCCAAACATAAGGGAAAAGATCAAGTATTGCGAGTTTTATAAGGATCATGGACACAACATCGACAAATGTGTGGCCTTGAAGAATCAGATAGATGATTGATTTGACGAGGCAAGCTAATGAAGTATGTTGAAAAAAGTGGTCAAGAAGATGAACTTAAGGGCATGAAAAAGCCTAGGAAATGATCTAAGTTTCCTTGCAAGCGTGTGAACGATAAAATATATGGTCGAGATAAGGTCTTTAATAATGGGTCTGATCTAGATTTTCGTAAAAAGCCTAATAAGTCGGTTCACGAGGTTGGTATAATCTTTTTAGGATATCATTTTATAGGTGGAGGAGATGATGGTGGTTGCAATGGACCATAAGAGAGGAAATCTTACCTCAATGAGGCAAAAGTTTTTGCACCTATTAGAGAGGTGAATCTGGTTGAGGCCATAGAGACCCTCCCTCAAGAGGTAAGCAAAGATTGTCATATTGTTAGTTTTTCTAAGGAAGATATATTTGTTGTAGTGTACCCACATGACACCCCACTGTTCGTCGTCGTGATGGTCCATGAAAGTAGAGTATCAAGAATCTTGATGGATAATGAAATTTTGCAAATGTGTTGTTCTATGATTATTTCAAGAAGTTAAGGTTAACTGATAAAAATATAGAATCATAACACATGCCATTTATTGGTTTTTCAAGGGAGAAGGTATATCCCCTGGGAATAATTTAACTAGAGGTTATCATTGACACATGATCGATATTCCAAACTGAGATGATGCGTTTCTTCATCCGTGACAAGAATTTCTTCACAACCTATAATATTGGATTGCTTGAAGAAGTTTGAATTTGTTTCCGCTATTGTCCATCAATGTTTGAAGTTTCCAACTAGCTATGGCATTGGAGTAGTGAAGGGAAATTAGGTAGAATCACGTGAATGCTAGTACACATCTACAGAACATGACGAACATAAGAAGTTAACTGCTACTTATCAGATTAAGACATTAGATCTTTGAAATGAAGATAAAATGGTCACTAGTGAAGTAGTCAAGCAAATTTAGACAATAATTCTGGACGATGAGCATCCACAAAAGGACTTCCAAGATCAGCTCATCACTGGATCTAGCTTTGAAGAATGAACTGACATATTTCTTAAGGTAGATGAATAATTTATTCACCTAGAACCACGAGTACATGCTCGGAATAGATCCGATTGTCCTATTCCACGAACTCTATATTATGAAACATGCAAAGACCGTCAAGCAGACATGTCATATGTGCTGTAAGGGAAAGGACATAACATTTAAGAGGAAGTTGATAAGCTGAAGAAAGATGACTTTATTAAAGATGTCAAGTATCCATATTATCTCTCTAGCATTTTTATAGTTTAGAAGAAAATTAATAAATTTCACATGTGCATTAACTTTACCAACCTTAATAGAACTTGCCCCACGGATCACTATCCTTTGCCTTGAATTGACTAGTTGGTCGATGCTAGCACTGGGCATGAGTTGCTCGGCTTTATGGATGCTTATTCGGGGTATAATAAAATAAGGATGAAACCTGAAGATTGGGAGAAGACCCCATTCATCACTAGCTGA
Organism: Sambucus nigra; assembly: GCA_949130495.1. Lineage (NCBI taxonomy): Eukaryota > Viridiplantae > Streptophyta > Magnoliopsida > Dipsacales > Adoxaceae > Sambucus > Sambucus nigra. The sequence goes on along the minus strand of OX422211.1, from coordinate 613,063,926 downwards.
GGCATATACAGCTATAACATTATGCTCTTTGGGATGAAAAATGCTAGAGCAACATACCAAAGGATGGTGAATAAGGTCTTTGAGAAGCAAATTAGGAAAACTATGAAAGTTTATATGAATGATATGATGATGAAGATCAAGAAGGTAATCGATCACATTAGTGACTTTAGCTGAACATTTGATCAGTTAGAGAATTACTAAATGAAGTTGAACCCGACCAAATGTGTTTTTAGAGTAAGAGAAGGAATGTACCTCGGCTTTATTGGTAATTAGAGGGACATAAATTCCAACCCTCGAAAGATCCAGGACTTGGCCAATATGAAACCTTCAAAATGCAAGAAGGAGATCTAAAGTATGAGGGGACGATTAGCTGCTCTTTCTAAATTCGTTTTAAGCGCAACAAATTGGTGTCTTCCATTCTTCAAGGTTCTCATAAAGACCTTTTAGTGAAATGGAAAATGCGATAAATCCTTATTGGAGTTGAAGAAGTACCTTAGATATGAGCCTTTGTTGTCAAGGTCGATTCTGGATGAAAATCTTAACTTATATCTGCAATTGTCTAAGTCAATAATTAGTTCAGCACTTGTAATATTATAAAGGCATACCGTGGAGCTGAAATTTGATAACTCAAACTTAAAAATTAGCGTTGGCTTCGATTGAAGATTTTAAGAGAATGAATCCATACTTTTAGGCATATACAATCGTCACGTACAAACTTACCTCATCGAAAAGCTATCTAAAAGCCTAAAAAATCTGTCACTCTGTTGGCTTGGGCCCTAGAACTAAGGGAGTATAACATTTTATATGATCCATGCAAAAAATTAATAGCCAAGTTATGGCATATTTTATAGCCGAGTTCACTTATATAGATGCTAGGAGATATAGAAAATGGTCAAAATAGAAGCCAGTTTTTATTTTATTTTTCAAATTAAATATTAAACTTAAACACAAATACATAAAATTAGTCTCCTCCCCAATTTTAAATGAATGTTGTGTTTATATAGATTAACCCGTATTATCTTTATCCTAAAGTATGTATCTTGGGGATAATAGGATCAAACCACACAACACGTCGATGTGTGAGGAAAACCCATAATGAGAAAAACTTCGGACTGCCGAGCCACGAAAAATCATAATGTATGAAATCATAAGGACACGACAGTGGACTTACAACACGAAATTGATGCCCTCCTAAACCTTGATGCTCTTCATTACTCAACCTTCACATAGTGACAGATAGGAGTCCACTCACGTAACTAACGCAATGTGTGAGTGTACACGTGCCTCGATGTCCACTGATAAGGTTCAATAGCCGCCTATGGATCTAGAACATGAATGCACCGCTTCTTCACCACAACACCACACCATTGAGTCCATCATGTGTAAACAACAAATAAGGTACGGAATCGATCGCATGAAATAATTCTCAATAAGAAGAAGACCATAAACTTCTTTATGCCCATAAAAAAGATCTTAAAGCATACATGAATATGAAACTTGGTTCTTAAAGAGTTTGGGTGAAACTAGGGTTTATGAGATTTTGGATATGTATAGAAAAATATTTTTTTTCCAAAAGTATCAATAAAAACTAATGACAAGACCCCTTTATAGCATAGACGATTTTCGAGGCAGCCCATTTTTGAGGACTTGTTGGAACAAAAATAAGAGTTCGGTATAATAAAATAGTACATCTTGTTCGAACAAAAATCAAACTTATTCGAACGAACAAATCACCTTGCTTAAATCAACTTTTAATGAGGTTTAAACGTTATTTATTCAACTAATAGAGAAACCTCGTTCGATGTTCATTTGATGGTCGTTTGAACCAACAACACATTATTGTTTGAATGAAGACTATAAAGTCTTTTGAACGAATTAAAAAAAAATTATTTTCAAATCTCTTGAAAACAGCCTTAAAACGTTTTATAAACAAAACTAACAGCCAATATTAAGTTTTAAGGATCAAAATATATGCACATTCATACCCGAGAGATCCTGGAAACATGAAGACAAAACATGGCACGAAACATGACAAGATGAATGAGATCTCTGAAACTTTTCCGCTACATCTTCAAACAAACACCTCATAGGCTTGAAAGGTCAACACACTCAAGTCCTAACCTATGACTCAAAGGTTTTGTCCAAATACGGAATAAGTCAAACTGCATACAAATTGACTCTATAAAAAAATTTCCTTTACAAATATCTCCCTTTGGCTATTTCGAGATAAAAAATAAAATAATAACCTATGGTCATCAATCTCATATAAAAGACTTAATCCCAAACCCCCAAAGGTAAAAAGTACATAATTGACGGACACATACTTTGAGTAGCTTTGCATGCTCGTAAACTTTGTTACATGTTATAAACCATTCACATCGAAATACATCTTCAAATGCAAAGATAATATATAAACAATATAAATTTGACGGACACATACTTTGAGTAGCTTTGCATGCTCTTAAAACTAAAGTGAAAGATAACATTTCTCCCCCTTTTTGTTCAGGAATAAACAAAGAAAGAATGCCAATAGACTAATTCGCCCCATAATACATATCTCCCCACCAAAGTGAGAACATATGATACCAATTGAAATTAAGGAAGAAAAAATGCTATCATGTAATGGTGTAAAGTACAACAAACATAACATGGACACACAAGCACAAATAATCCAAACGATGATCAATTAATACCAATATTAATGAAATAAATTATATCAACTAGAATACACAATGAAGAGTGAGATGCAAATGTAAACAAGAAAAAATAGATACCAATATGATCAAAGAGCATGCCAATTTGACTAAAAGATAAAGCACATTGCAATATGGATTAAATGCAAACTTAAAGACTCAAAACAAATGATACCAAATATATAAATATGTAAAAAATATACCAATGACACACAAGTACATATATAGGTATAAACACCACAACATGACATAAAATACATAAGCCTTACATAATAACACAATATTAATGTGTCTAAACATGTGGAATAGAGTGAAGGGGCATGAACTAGAAATAAATTCATTATGACCCATTCACTAAAAAATATACAAGGAGTTCTATTTGACCTCAAAACTTTGTTAAACTAAGATTTAGCCTCAAGTGACAGATAAAGTGAACTCAAAGAACAAACAAGCACAATACATACACACCTAGAATTTGAGGATTCTAAAAGTCAATAGCATCATTCATTATTCAAAGCTGTTGATCTTCAACTATAGTACCCTCAAAAGCTAAACAAATATCATATAATTGTTTACTCAAAATTTTGAAGTTACCATCCTTGAAAATCAAACAAGAAACTTGTTTGCCTTTAATCTTTTCTTTTTTAATCTCAATTTTTATTTTAAGATCTTGCCAATAATGGTTTTCTTGAAAAGGAGATTTTCTCCTTTCTTAGCCCTTTCTCGTGCACCCTCAAATATTCAATTAAGAATCAACATACTCACGAAAAATGGATCTTATATGCATAAATCCCCCATAGTCACAAGATATGTACATGACAAGATTAATGGGAGAACATCTCACTTATCTCAAATATAACATGTGAAGTTAAAATCCCAAATAGCTCGTGCATGTGTTTGTGGAGGCATATACAAAGTGAATCTATTAAGAAAATTAAAATTGAACAACTCCATACAAGCATGATTAAGAACAATATAAGTGTTAAAATCATAATCAAATGTCCTAACCACATAAAAATATGGAATGAAGTGTATTCAAACACACCAATATGCCACATAAAAGTGTAAAACTAAACTACACATAAGCCAAAAATATTTTTAGATTCTTAAAACTTTTTCAAAATAATAGAAATTTAACACAAACTCAAAAGACAAACAAAATCCTTTTGTATTTTTATCAATAAGACCTAAAAATCAAAATCAAAATACAAAAGACTCAAATCACATACAATTAGCAAACACATATAACATGAAGTACAAAAGCAAGTGTGTGTACACACACGAACACAATCAATCATTAGATATATCATGAGAAGTATCATGTGTAAGCATTTGAGAATCAACAAGTCTAATATGCAAAGCCTCAAAATCTAGTTTCCTGACCCATGTAGGTGTGACGTGATGCTTTAGGGGTTTCGAAACCTCGGTGACTCTAGACTTAGACTTTCTAGGACCATTTTTAAGATCAAAGTAAAAACACCTAAGGTGACTTTTCCTACTACAATATGTACACATGTATAAACGAGGATTATTACCCTTGGATTGACCTTTTTTAACATTCCTAGCAATATTTGACTCTCTCAAAAGCATGGTTTTCAATTTATTAGCGAAAGCATATGGAATATCAAATTCAATTCCAAACGTGTCATCCTTGATTTGGATGATACCTAATATTTAATCTAAAATTTTCGACCTAGATTCCAAATCAAATTAGACATGACTTGAGTCTTTCAGTCTATCCTCTAACTCGGCTATCTTAGAATCAAGCAAACAATGAGACTCTTCAAACTCAAGGGAGTCCTTTTTCAAAATATTCGTCGAACCAAGAAGGTGATCTCTCCGTCCCTCAATGTACTCTAACTTCTCTCGAAAAGCTTTCTCACATGCCCTAAGATCATCAATATTATTAGTCTCATCATTCCTTATGACATATTCTTTCAATTTAGTTTCCAATTTCAAGTTTTCCTTTTTCAATTTTATCGTTTTTGCATATGACTCACAGAAGGCGACTTTAAGTTCAGTCTCCTCCTCCTTATTTATACACTCTCTCCACCATCACTCACTTAGAAATCATAAATAATGGCCTAAAAAATGTCTTGCTTAGAATTATCTTTCATGGGATGATTTTTCATCAAGTCTTGTGTGACAAGCAGTGAAAGCGACGTAGTTTCACTAAATGGGGAATTGGGTTCCTCTTTCGGATCACTGTCACTAAGGGTGGCATTTTATGAAATCATTTTCTTAACCTCTTTCCTTCGCTTAGTGGGAGACTCAGTTTTCTTATGGCCATAACCCTCACACCCAAAACATCTGTTCAACTCATTCCTTTTAAACTTATCATTATGATTATTAGGGAATTGATCAGCCTTGTTATACTTATTTTCCCAAAATTCTTTACAACTTTCGATTGTTTTTCAAACTTGAGAAATTTTCTAAATTTCTTCATAAACATGTCATTATCACCAGACTCATCATTGTGAATTCGTGTTTCCTCCTTCCGAGTTTTGAAATAAATGATCTTATCTTTTTCATCTTGTTGGTGGAAAACATGTCAATCTCATAAGTTTAAAGATCACTTACAATCTCTACAAGTTTTATAGAGTCAAATGTGCCCAAGGAATTGAAACTATCACTTTTGAATTAAATATTTTAGGCAAGGACCTTAAGATTTTCTTGAATAGATGGGTTTTGGGTAATATCTCTCCCAAGTTAAATGATAAGTTCACAATTTCAAATAGTCTAGCGTAGAACTCATTAAACTGCGCGGTGAGGTTTTGGAGTTTGGAAGCCTTATCAGTAATAGTACTTTCATGGGCGAGTTGGAGTATGTCCCAAGCATCTTTAGACGTTTCACAAGTCATAATAAGGTAGAACTCCTCTGGTGTGATATAATAAAGCAAAGCATTTAAACCTCACAAATTATAATTTGGTAACATATGCTCTTCCTTACTCCACGACTTTATGGGTTTGGGAATCCTATAATCACTAGATAAGGCTATGGAAAGGGACCAACCTTAACTATCTCTTGTCATACTCTCTCATTTAACGACTTCAGTGCTAATTTCATACGCACTTTCCAACATGTATAGTTAGACCCATCAAACAAAGGTGGTCTAGAAAATGATTGACCCTCCATATAAGAATAGTTAAAATGCATGCCTAAATAGGAATCTAACACAGAAAATAGTGTTCTAACTCTGATAGCATTTAAAGAAGCTAGGGAATATATGGTGTGGTCAAAATAAAAGCCAAACTTTAATTTTTTTGAATTAAATATTAAACTTAAATAGAAGTACCCCAAATTAGACTTTGCACCAATTTTAAATGAATGTTGTGTTAAAATAGATTAATTAATTTCATCTTTATCCAAAAGAATGAATTTAGGTGATCGTAGGATAAAAAAGATCAGAGCACACAACATGATGATGTATGAGGAAAACCCAAAACGACAAAAATCGCAGACAACCTAACCACACTAATTCACTATGTATGGAATTACAAGGACACGACAAAAGACTTATAATATAGACTCGACGCCTTCACAAGACTTGACGCTCATGATTTCTTAACCTCTGCACACTGACACACAGGATTCCACCCATGTAACTACCAAAATTTGTGAACCACACATGCCTCAGTGTCCATTGATAAGACTCAAAAACTATTTATGGATCTGGATTACGGACGCACTGCTTCTTCACCGAAACATCGTACCACAGAGTCCACCGTGTGTAAATAATAAAATCGGGTATGGAATCCACCGCATGAAATAATTCTCAATAAAATGAAGAGAATAAACTTTTGATGCCCAAAAATAATTTTTCAATGCATATATGAATATGAAACTTGGATCTTAAAGAGTTTGGGTGAAAATAGGGGTTGGAAGCTTTTGGATATGTATAGGATAACGATTTTTGCTTAAAGACTCAATAAAAAATAATAGCAAGACTTATTTGTATATAAAACATGATTTTTGACGTGTCAAAATTTTTGAGGAATCATTCAAACAAATATAGGAGTTCATTCGAACGAAATAATATATCTCGTTCAAACGAAAACCAAAATCATTCGAATGAAAAACTCATCCCATTCGAACCAACTTCTAACGACATTTAAATGATATTTGTTCTACTAACAAAGGAATATCTTTCGATGTTCGTTTGAAGGTTATTTGAATAAATAACACTTTCTCATTAGAATGAAGACTATATAATCTTTTTAACGACTTAAAACTGAAAATATTTTCTTTGAAAATCTTTTAAAAACAACCCTCAAACTTTTTATAAACAAAACCTGACACCCAATATTAACTTCAAAGGATTAAAGTACATACATACTCATTCCTAACATATACTCGGGATATGAAGATAAAACATGGCACAAAACACGACACGATGAATGCTATCTCTAAAACTTAGCCGTCGTGTCTTTAAATAAACATATTATAGGCTTGAAGGGTCAATGCTCTCAAGTCCTAACCTATGACTAAATGTTTTTGTCCGAACATGGAATAATCCAAACTACATACATATTGACTCTATAAAAAAAATTCCTTATAATTTATGAGGAGAAACTAGCCGATCAGATAACTAAAAAGACAGCCGAGAAGAATACTGAATGACCTGAGTCATCATCTTGGTACGAAGAAAGAGCTCCCTACTTAGAATTAATGAAAAAGTTGTTCCATAATAAGTGTTTGGTTAAAATTTATTCTAAGAAAGAGCCTTTAGTGTGGAAATTTTTATGGATGACTCATCATGCACTAACGATAGTGAAGCAAGCATGATCATGTGGAGTACGCCCTTAGTTTTAACTTTGAAGCCTCTAATAACGAGGTTGAATATGAAGCTCTTATTTAAGGATTAGTACTAGCATCATCATTAGGAGCCAAAAAGTTAGCAAGTCACAGTGATTCTTAATTGGTTATGAACCAAGTCCTTGGAGTCTATGAAACGAGAGAGGAGATTATAGAAAAAACATTTAGCAAAGTTAAAAGTATTACTACCAAGGTTCAAGATCATGCAGATGGTCAAATCCCAAGATTCAAAAACACCAAAGCATATGCACTGGCTCGTCTAGCATCAACAACAAGGGCCGTGCAACGAAGAATCGAACTTATCGAGATCTTGTCTTAATGCAAAATAGAAGAAGCGTGTATAGTCGTAATGAAGTTGAACATGGGACCATCTTGGCTGGATAGCATCCGGGCATATTTGGCGACCAACATAGTATCTAAAGACTTAATGGAAGAATGGCGATTCCGCCACAAAGCATAAATATATATACCGAAGGGTAAAGTTTTATTTAAAAGAAAGATTTGTTATGTCTTTACGAAGGTGAATTCATCCCACTAAAGTTCCAGACCTAGTTTGGGAGGTCCATAAAGACTCGTGTGGATCACATTCGGTGAGCAGGTAATTAGTAAAGAGGGTCGCCTCTCAGTAATATTATTGGTCGACCAGGAAGGAGGACTACACCAATTATGGTATAAAGTGTCTTAAAAGTCAACAATATGTGGTGATATATAGATGACCCCAGGAAGAGCTGGAACTTATCACATATCGTTGTCCCTTTTCTATTTGGGGAATGATCTGGTCGGCCCATTGTGGAATCTAAGGAAATGATTCAAATACTTCGTAATTGCAGTAGATTATTTCACAAAATGGGTGGAAGATGAGCCACAATATGAGATGTCGTATGAGAAGGTCTTCCATTTCATATGGAAGAACATTATATATCGTTATGGAATGTCGTATGTGTGACAACCCGCCCAATAAAATACCGGGTGATTAGTCCTCTATCAAATTAAATAGGAATCTGATATGGTTCATTCTTAGCATTACAGTTGAAAACTTTTTAAAACTTACTAACAACCTAGTATTCAAAAAGCTGATGTCAAAATTTTAATCTTTCAATTAACAAAGATATAATATAGTGTGGAACAAAATAATCATCACACACTGATAGAGTCAAATCATCTCATCAAATAACTAAAACAAAGTCCTGCCGAATAAACCATTGGCTAAATTCAAACCCAAATAAATTAATAGAGAGTAATAAATCCCATACAATCTGAAATGAAATAACTGAATAAAACCATGAGCAATATGCTTGAGATGAACTGAGATAACATTCCTAAACTAGGAATAAAAAGAGAGAAGTGTCTATCCAAATCCTACAACAACGACACATGCTACAGCTGCGAGTCCCTGGAGTGATTTCAAGTCTGGCGTCCCTGTGGATGGACACCTAAAAGGTTTTGAAAATATTTGAGAGCAAGGGTTATAACCCAAAACGTTTTGAAAATATGTAACACGTGATTAAATTGTAATAATTTAAAATGCATGACTGATCTTCATATTTAAGCTAGTGTCGCACTCCCTTGAGGATAGACGCACCCCTCAACTAATGTGCGCACCTAACGTTTTCTCTATAACCAACCTAGTCATTTATCCCGTAACTAGATCTTGATAAAATTCTCTCCTGACACACTACTCTAACCCGAGTACGTTTAAAATATGATCTACAAGTTATTTATCATTTTAACTTAGTTAATCATTTTGCCTTTTTAAATCCATACAACATTCACACCCGTTATATAATTAATACAATTCACTTCATGTACTTAATTTCCCGTATATAATTGTTTATCCCATTATATACATAAAACCATATTACAACATTCAAACATGTGTTGAACACACACACACACACACACACACACACACATATATATATATATATATATATATATATATATATATATATATATATATATATATATATATATAATACATCCTCCCAAGTAATACCTCACTGGGTGTATTCTATAAAGTTCTATCAACCCAGGCTACTCAATCCCACCTGGAGTTCCGAGACAACTATGGTCCGCCGAATCATAACGTAAATAATAAACATAATGGAGACGGTCATATTTCACCGAGTATGAGGACATCATCTCAATGACCCATTTATGAAATTGGATGCTATGATCTAGGGATATACTCGCCCTACTCCTCAAGGTATGGGATTCACCCACATCACGCAACCTCCCTTGATATCACTCAAATATATAATTTAAATAAATATCTAGTCACTGATATTTATCAGTACACAATATATATATATATATATATATATATATATATATATACTATCACACATCGTATATATATAATTTAAATCCCGACTTTACCATGTACAAAAATCCGTAGCACTAGCCTATATTTTCCCGAGTCTACGGTTCGACTCTAATTTAATTAATTTTCTCATTAATTAATTTATTACCTTCCCGAGCCTAAGGTCCGACTATAATTTAATTAATTTATCCATTAAATAATAAACCCGAACTCGCTCACTTGGCCCGTATCTTAATATTACTCGAGTCTATGTTCCGACTCCAAATTAATCTATTTTTCTCAATAATTAATTTACTACCTTGGCGTCACTCAACCAATATAGACTGACTCGCTCACTTGGACCGTAATTAAATATTCAGAATTAAATGCCCCAAACTCCCTTGATAAGTTTGACACAACTTATTAATTTATTCCAATCTTAATGTTTCTCTCACATTAAATATAAAACAACCTTATAATATTTCTCCCTAAACTCCCAAACAATCCCAGATTCCAGACGCTTACTTACTATACATAATTCTTCCTTAAATTTCAACCCAGGTTGATCAGTATAGCAAAAACAAAGTGGGCCGAATTTGCCATCTCGTTTGAACGAGAAGCGACGTCGTTTGAACGACAATCACCTTCGTTCGAACCAGAGCATCGGTCGTTCGAACGACCTGCAACATTTTGTCTCTTTTCGTCCAGAATCAATTCTCTGCCATTAATAAAACTTCACAAACTTTCTTACCCATAAATCAAACCCAAAATTTGCACCGTAGGTTCTACGAATCAAAACAAATCCTAATATCTTTAACTCCCAATTTATATCTCCAGTTGTTAAAAAAGACATGAATACATATGATTTTTTCACAACTTTTGCAGTCAATAACATATCTAATAAACTTACAAATTCTTCACAGTATAATATGAATTCATAAGCCCTATCATATCAGTCCCAAAACTTGATTCGTAACATCCACAAATTTAAAACTCAATTTGTATTAACCCAACCAAAAATTATGTGTTTAACACTTACCATGATATGAATTGAAATAAAAAATTATGTAAAATAAAGTTTAGCCACTTGCTTTAGGATTCGTAATGTCTGATTAATCCTTTAGTGGAGAGATTGGTTTGTTGATGAACACCTCCCTTGTTCTTTCTTTTGGCTCCCAAGAGTTCTCCCATTTTTCTCCTCTACGTTCTCAGATTTCTCCCAATTGTGTTATGGCTGCCCACAACTCATAAACTTAGGTTTTTATCTTCAAATCGCATTTTTAGTCACATGGGCCTAATTAAAATGGCCCAAATACCCCCTTGTGGGCTCGATTATGCCTAAAAATACCCTGTGACCCATTTACCAACCCCGGATTTACTTTTTTGACTTTCTCGGCCTAACCGAACCCAATCGTGCACTCAAAATTGGTATCTGAATTAATTTATAAAAATCCTTATCTCACACCCAAATTAGTCTAAACTCGACTCCCAGCTGCGATAAATAAATTCCACGTCACTAATACTTGTTATGACTTATATAAATTATTACTATTCACTTTGTAATTTAATATTATAAATATTAACCATTTACTCTCCGATTAATATTTAAATAAATATTACCGTAATTAGTTCAATTAAATTACGACACGCGAGTAATTTAAAATTTACCCGAGTTAATTAAATATTAAATGCATAGAAATATGTGGTGTTACATACTTCCCCATCACAAAGTAATTTCGTCCTCGAAATTAGATCATAACTTCGGTGAATAACTTTGAATACTTCTCTCGCATATCCTCTTCCTGCTCCCACGTAGACTCATCAGTACTGTTACGCCCCCACTAAACTCCCACTAGTGGCACTACCTTAGATCGTAGCTTTCACTCACTCTGACCCAAAATAGCATTGGATCTCTCCTCATATGAGATGTCTGTATGCAAACCAATCTCCTTGAGTGGTCCATGATGGGAAGCCCTCTCGATAGTCACCAATCTCTACTTGACGGTCCCCGACCATGCAGTGCCTCAAATGATGAGCCTATACTCCACCGGCTCTACTATCTTTATGTTAGGAAATTCCCCTCTTGCATGGGTGCCAATTTCGTTGTTGCCAAACACGTGACTTTCTTCTGGAAAATTACCCGCAATAATTCCTGACTAAGCATGTCAAACTTCCACCTTCAATGCACGATAACGTACTTCTCATTACATTCCTGAATTATATCGAAAGACATAACTTACTCAATCCCACTGATGGACCACAACTCATCCCGGGTTCTAGAAGTTTGTCATTTCCCCACCCCTTTACCAACTAAAGGTTGGATAGTAATACTTTTCCCATAGGTTCTCCAAAATTATCACACAAATACTAAACCGCTACGAGGTATCACATATAACTCTACCAGTGGTAATTACTACTCCCAAATTACCCAAAATCTAGAATTCACATTCTTTAATTTTTCTTACCATCTAGTCGCCTCCTGTCTACCCATCAATTTAATGGGTGAAATGTTTAGTACACTATATAAATTCATCCTTACCGCCTCCTGACACTTCTTACTAGAGGTGGGACTGGAAGGTCTCATCCAAATTCAAAACAATATTGGACATAAATCTGTACTATTTCACTTCGTGTTTTAATTGAATAGTTGGATGTACTGCCCGATCGTATAACCCATCCAAATTAATCAATCGTTTTAGTAAATTCATTATGCAAGCTCGATGGAAAACCCCGACCTCTCCATGACTTTGAATAGAAAAATTACGAATGTTACTGATCCACGTATAAATCCCATTCCTGGAATTGTAAAATTACAAAAAACCCAATTGATAACCTCGAATCACCCTTTTATATCCTTAAATGGTGTACCCGGAGACAACTTCACTATGTCTCATATAACACAAATCCCATGATCAAATATTCATATCACGTGAGTAGGAATTTACACCTTATCTATGCGTAAAACTATATTAGGCATATGACTAAGTGAGACTCTTCTCTATTGTCCTAAAAATGTGGCTTCTTCCTTGCCTAAAGATATCTTGTTGCATGTGCCTGGTGGAGATCGTTCTCCTTGATACACAAATAGTCAAACTGTTTTCTTTCTCAAATGGATTCTAGTTCACAATACTCTTCAACTTATTTCTAATTATCGCACAGGTATATAATCCACACGCTTATTTAGACATTCCTTTATTTAAGATGATTCTAAAATCACACTAACCAGGGTGCCCATACACCATATATCATGTGCATATTTGCATAACATCACAAACATCACATGCGGAATATTTTTCTTTCAAGGTTATCCCACATATCACACTATATCATACGATTATTTTGGATTAATCCCCAAATCGGAATTAATTCTTCTCAATGTTTCCCCACCAATTAATTTGTGGTGCAAAAGTTCTTAGTGCCTCTTTCGCACCACTACCCGGTGATACTAGCCTTATAGCAGAATAGCTTTCACCTCAAAGTGTAACTCCACACGTTCAAAAAATCATCCTTTATAAACTTTTGTCCTAGCATCCAATAATGTCTCTCCACTACCGAAGTTTATTAGGGCTTATGTGTATAACATTTCATAACAGAGCCCAAAAGAACTTTCCCCAATTGCATTAAACACTAAAATTGTTCTTCATTAATTTTCGTAGACCCAAGCATATAATTGTGACATCCAAAATTTTGTCCCTATATTCATATGTCTAATTGTTGAATCCCGCATCTATAAAGGAGTTATATAATGCTGCACTCGCACTATCACTAAGTCCTCAACGCTAAGTCACTAAGGAGCTAAATATATTCTCTCCATGGTCAATCCTCCATGCCCTGAATCATATCAGTGAAAGTAACTACACATCAGGATCCAATATAACTAGACAATTATACCCTTTGAAGTCTACTTCACCCCAGAATTTTCTGTGAGACCGATCCTCTTTCAGGTGGAATATCGCAAAAATATACATCGTGCCCTAGAATACGAATACGATAGTCTTATTGTATCTGCTCACCACCGCTAACCAGTCCATACCCAGGATAAAATGATGCTCGCATATCACTCTCAAAATGAGATAACCTCATACCGTATTTATCCTCTCGGTGTCTGTGTCCACCCCTTACGGATGGGACTGAAGAGAGCCCCGCTACCCAATGGTAAACATATACAAACCATAGTAACACTAACAATACACTCACTAGACCCGTCTCCCGTGCGAATATAGTGTTTCATAAAAAAATTATGTGATTCACCCGTATCACACAGAACTTACCCTTTTTTTACCAGAGGATAAATCTCATACTTGAACTCGTCAATACAGTGACGGTTAAAATGGTCCCTAGACATAATACTCTCGTCCAAATCGAACCAAAACTTTTATAATTGTTGCCCTTGCTAGCACCCCACTCATATCCTTAATCTACTGCGGATAGGGTCCACACATACGTTCCTACTCTTTGCACGGAAGACACCTCTCTGTGTCATTCCCTTTCATATGGACCCGCTAGCCATGTCGGGTTTGTAATTACCCCGGATATGGAAATATTAACCCTGATTGCCACTTCCGTTCTCTTTAGCTTTACTTCCCTCTAGAACTCATTGTTGGCATTAATGACCTTTCCTGAATCCACCATCACTTGGTAGAAATTCTATTTACCTCAATCTTAAAAATGGATCCTTTACTAGGTATCCCCCTTTTTTTGTCTCACTAGCACCATAAAATTTAGATCTTACCTTTAGATAGATTCTACAACCCTCTTGGCTCCCCCTTCATATAAGCGTTGATGTAAACCCGTAAACATATGACTCTTGACGACATTAACACTAATAATCCTGGCCATATTTTCCTATCCATTCTTGTGTATTCTCCCCATGAGTCCATTATTAACTTTTTACCCCATTTGATTCTTCGTATCCCTCTCATCAGTTACAAAATTTACGAATTCCTTCAACGTTCCTTACCATCCATCCATTGACCGTCCCTTTTGGAAAATTACTGAAATCTCCCTCGCCTCTCAATCTAACCTCTAGTGAGAGGAGTCATAATAATCAGCACCCGAGATTCCTCGTTATTCACAGCATCTCCCCATGAATGTGGTGATAAGCTCCCATTACCCCATACTACTTCAAAAAGAAATCTTCTTTGCCCAAAATTTTGAATTGACTGTTACCACTCTCCCACATGTGATCCCAATTAGATGTTCCCCATTCATTTGAAAATCACCCTTCCGCACCTCCCTTAAATTCTAGCGGATTGTTCTTCTGAAATAAATTTCTTTAACCCTTACCCCTTGTCGTCTACACTTGGGGTTTTAACTTTATATCATCGTCCCTTCAGGACAGCTCTTGGGGCAACTACTACACCCCAACGGTTTCTCTAACTTTAATTTTGCAAATAATATGCTAACTTCTACCGCGTAACTATTTCCAGAATAGTCTATGGGTTTTGATGAGTCCTCCCTCCTGCCATCTTTGTAACGTCCTACGTTTGTCATTCTATAATGTTCGATCTGCCATCCTCAACTGAAATCATATATGAATCACATAAACTATACCCTATAGCAAGAGAACGTAAGTCGCATACATGAAGGAATACAATAACCCTATAATAAGGCCCTATATCAAATAATGTTATGCTAAAACATGAAAAGCCGCATAAATCCTAGGGACACTAGAACCTGATGCTCTGATACCATCTGTGAAACCACACCCAATAAAATACCGGGTGATCAGTCATATATCAATTCAAACAGGAATCTCATATGTATCATTCTTAGAATCATTGTCAAAAACTTTTTAAAACTTACTAACCACATGGTATTCAAAAAGATGATGTTAAATTTTAATCTTTCTATTAACCAAGACATAATATAATGCGGGACAAAATAAACATCACATACTGATAGAGTCAAATCATCTCATCAAATAACTAAAATAATGTCTTGCCGAATAAACCATCAGCTAAATTCAAACAAAATACATTAACAGAGAGTAATAAATCCCATACAATCTGAAATGAAATAATAGAATAAAATCATGAGCAACATGCTCGAGATAGACTGAGATAACATTCCTAAACTAGGAATAAAAAGAGATAAGCGTCTATCCAAATCCTACAACATCCACACATGCTGCAGCTGTGAGTCCCTAGAGAAACGTCCACACATGCTGCAGCTGGTCGTTCGAACGGCCTACATTATTTTCTCTCTCTTCGTCCAGAATCAGTTCTCTGCCATTAATAAAACTTTACAACCTTTCTTACACATAAATAAAACCCGAAATTTACACAATAGGTTCTACGAATCAAAACAAATCCAAATATCTTTAACTCCCAATTTATATCTCCAATTGTTAATAAAGACATGAATCCATATGATTTTTTCAAAACTTGTGCAGTCAATAACATCTTTAATAAACTTACAAATTCTTCAAAGTATAAAATGAATTTATAAGCCCTATCATATAAGTCCAAAAACTTGATTCGTAACATCCACAAATTTAAAACCCAATTTTTATTAACCCAACAAAAAATTATGTGTTTAACACTTACCATGATATGAATTCAAATCGGCAATTAATGTAAAAGCAAGTTTAACCACTTGCCTTAGGATTCGAAGGGTGTGATTAATCCTTTGGTGTAGAGATTCGTTTGTTGAAGAACACCTCCCTTGTTCTTTCTTTTGGCTCCCAAGAGTTCTCCGTTTTTGCTCCTCTACGTTCTCAAATTTCTCCGAATTGTGTTATGGCACCCCACAACTCCTAAACTTAGGTTTTTATCTCCAAATCCCATTTTTAGTCAAATGGGCCTAATTAGAATGGCCAAAATACCCCCGTGTGGATTCGATTATGCCCAAAAATACCCTGTGACCCATTTACCACCCCCGGGTAAACTTTTCGGACTTTGTCGGCCCATCCAGACTCAACCGTGCACTCAGAATTGGTATTCGAAATAATTTATAAAAATCCTTATCTCACACCCAAATTAATCTATACCCGACTCCCAGCTGAGATAAATAAATTTCACGTCACTAACACGTGTTATGAAATAAATAAATTATTACTATTCACTTCATAACTTAATTTCATAAATATTAAACATTTACTCTCCGATTAATATTTAAATAAATATTACAATAATTAGTTCAATTAAATTACGGCACACAAGTAATTTAAAATTTACCGGAATTAATTAAAAATGAAATGAACAAAAATACGTGGTGTTACAGTATGACTTCATCCTCGACAATGGCACACAATTTGATAATGATAAGTTTGAGGACTACTGAATTCGATCAGGGATTAAGAAGCTACGTTCTAAACCTACCCATCATCAAGGCAATGGGCAGACATAGATCACTAACTTCAACCTAATTAATGGAATGAAAATAAGGTTGGGTGATTACAAATGGAACTGGACCAATGAGTTTCATAGTGTAGTCTAGGCTTACACAACTACATCGAGGACAAACACTAGCTAAACCCCCTACATGTTGGCATTTGGCACCAATATGGTTGTGCCTATTGAGATCAGCCTGCCCAGTCATACCGTACTCAACCTTAACTCTCCCAAGAGTGATCCAATGCATAGATTGGATCTTTATCTAATCGAAGAAGTCATGAAGCATGCAATACTTCATGTGACTGCCTACCATCTGCAAACACCCTAATTTTTTTAAAAAAAGGGTAAAGTTAAGTACCTTGAAGGAAGAAGATTATGTCCTGAATAAACTCATCTATAAGGGAAATAATAAGGAACCTAATTCGCATGGCTTATACAGAATTTTGTAGTTTTGAGATCGAGGACCTATCAGATTGATACCTCGGAGGGAGAGCACTTCAAGAATTTATGGAACGTTAAGCATTTGAGGAAGCATTACTGATAAAGATGATTAGAATATAGTTTTAAGAGTAGAATGTTATCTAAATAGTTTTCAGTGCCTTATTATGAATTTTTAGAATATCAATGAGACTTAGTACTTCTTCCTCTACATCATATTATCATTTTAAATTTACTTCATTATTCATTGCTTTGTTCCTTCATTATAAGAGATGTGAAATAAGACCAAGCTGTAGATATCTAAAAGACCTACCATATTAAATTACGACGATCAGGCTACACTTCATGAATAGACTTATTGTAGACAAGTCAAGATAAAAAAGTTAGACAATCTGGAAAATCCAATATAGTCACATGGTCAGGTCAACAAGATCCAACCACAGCTAACCAGTAAGATGACTAATACAAGGATAGATCCCAATACATTTGAACGACCTAGGAAACCAAAGTTATCACATAGTCAAGATGACAAGATTCATCCATATAACAAGTAAGATGTCTAAATAATTGGCAGATTCCAAGCCAGGACAAATTATATTCATCCACATGATTGTTAGTAAGTTAGGTTAGGTCGACAAGATCAGACCTCGAAACCATATGAATAAATTAATGGAAGGCCTATCATAATAAGCTAGTAAAACAAGACAAGTTGACAAGATCTGACTACTATAACACAAATACCGATAGGTAGACGAGATCTGACCACATTAACTTTGTAAAAACATTTTTCATAACACAAAAACACTTTATCACAGGTGAAGGCTAATAACTTAACCGAGCAAAATAACTTGCATATAATTAAAAACATAATAAACCACACATGCATATAGAAAACCAAATTTGGATAACATTTGATTTCAAAATAACTATTCATTCATTACAAATTATTACCAAATAGATATTGTAAATGGTCATTACATACATTTTTCAAAAGACTAATATGAGAAATTATAAAGATTTATAAAAATACAAGCCAGGGAGTTTTCTTCATTAACAAGAGCAAGTTGAGGAGCATCAACACCAATAACTTTAGCCATGGGAGTGTCTTCGGTAACTTTAAGGTCTATGGGAGGAATAAGATCATAATTAGCCGCTTATTTATCCTAAACAATAGCCTCATCCTCAAAAGTTGGCTCTTCAACATCCATATCATCCTCAACTGATAGATCTCTAGCCTCATAATCATCAACATCCCACTTACTGATGACCTCCGTGATGTCAAGGTAATGTTTCGCTACCCTCTTTTCTAGATCATCATAATTATTAATGAAGAAGGTCATCTTCTTAACTATCAAGTCAGAAGAGTCCTTGAACTTCTTAACAATGATGTCTTCGACCTTGGTGAGAGCTTCATTGGATTTTTCAAGGCCCTCCTTAAGATTTCAATTTTTTATGGCATCAGTTGTAACTTGATCCTTCATTTTCTTATTTTCCTCTTCAAATAAGATAAGGGCCAACGTCTTCATGATAATATGATCATCCCTCTCCTTATGCTCCTCACAATTCTCTTTCAGATCTTCTGCAAACTGGTTAAGGCCTTCCAATAACTTAGTGTTCTTCTAAGAGATATCGTCATTGGATTCATTATGCTCATGATAGGCATGGTGATTTTTTTTAGCCTTCTCTTAAATAATGGCATTGGCCTTTCACCCTGAAGGAGAATATAAGGTGGTCATTAAGTAGTAGAATAAGTTGATAAAGAAAATAAATACAAGCATTCTGAGAACTTACCACGTAGCCCTTGTGGTAAGTAACCTTCACAGAGTATCAACATTTATACTCCTAAAGAACTTAAAATTTAGATTATGCTTGTAGTAGAAGATCACATCCACATTGTTAACCGTGTTATGGAAGACATAATATTTATCCTTATTTATTTGATCAGAGGTTATAATATGCTCTCAATCAAACTTGTATTCTTCCACCGATGGGTAACGAGTGGATGACCCACTATGAGAACACGCTCCATAAGAGGACATGATGTCCTTGTCTCTTTAACCCTTTGATATTTAGGATCACTTTTAATGGTAGGGCCCTCCAACGGCCCATTATCTCTAGTAGGAACATCTTTCCCTTTGGCCTTGGCAACAACATCAACTCTTTTTTAGGCTTCAACCTCAGGCCTTTCTCTTAGCCTCAACCATGACCTATTTTTTAGACTTGTCCCCCTCATCGGCCTTATTCTTCGTCTCTTACTCGATACTCTTCTTATGAAATTCCTTAATGGCTTTACGATCATTTGCCCTAGGTGCCATAACACAAGAAGGCTCAACTCGAAAAGATGAAGAGCGATGATTGAAGCTATACAAGATTTTAATAGTTAGCAAAATTATAAATAAAAATTAAATATGACCAAACACTTGGAAAATATTTTACCTTCTCCGTCCTCCTGCTTGTCTTCTTTAGCCTCATCTATAATTGGGACTTTAGTTATAAGTGGTTTTGGAGTTACTTCTTCTAATTCAACATCTTTTATGGGTTCATAATACCCATATTTAATAAACTATTTTAGAGTGAAGAGAGCCTCAAAAGCTAGGGCGTTGTGCGTACAGATCTTTCCACCAAACTTTTTTGAATGTTTGACATCTGAGGATCCTTCTTCAATGAAAAACCTTTGAAAAAAAACATTAGCAATAATTCAGTTAATAGGAATAAGAGAACAAACAGAGAAAATTTATATACAAATGTTGTTCGGCTAACACCATTCATGGGGAACCATGTCATTTCTATTCCCCTTATTTGGGTTGAATTCCCATTCACCGAACAGGAAGACAAATTTATTCTTCCAACTGTGATTGCTCATCTAGAAAAATTTCATCCTCTTCAAATGAGACTTCCTCGGAAAAAGATAATAATAACTAGGAGCTTTGACATTATTGTTTATACCATAAATTATCCTAAATACATCCCCATAAAAATCAAACTCACTTTGCATGTTCTAGTAAGTCATCGCTCCCATAATTGTTCAGTAAGCATTGGGGGAAGCTGAGTGGGAGCCACCCCGTACCCTCTCAAGATTGATCTAAATTATTGAATATAGGGACAGACAAACTCCAACTTGTAATGCACAGACTGGAAAGTAAATCTCATTAGCATAATAATGATCATAAACTCTCTCATCATAATTATGCAATCTTTTAGAGATGTTAATTGGTATGGAATATAACTCTCATAATTCATCCAGCTTGTCCTCAATTATGTAAAAACTATGATACTTAGCCTCAGTGTTAGAAAGGTTATACGAACTGCTCTAGAAGTTCTTACCTCCTTATCAGGGAAGATAATGGGTGAATTTGAAGGTTTTGATGGAGCCTTAGACATGACTTCAAAAGATGAGGTCCCAAGATCAATTATAAACACCTTAAAATTCGTATCGGAATAACTCTTTGCACCAGGTTCACGGTTAAAACCATTCGAACTGGTAGAATCTTAAAACTCTAGCCTGTTATACCTAATAATTGGGGACTCTGGAGCAAAACTGGCTGAAGAGGGAACCTTGGGGGTGAAATTAGGATGGTCTTTATTGTATTTATGACAGATTATTTGTAAAGGAACCGCTCTTTTTGCCTCATAGAAACCAGGGTAGAGTTCTTTAATTGTTCGAATGTGATTCAACACTCTCTCAACCCAAGAGTATTCACTCATAAAGGATAGGCTATGGAGAGAGATAAAGGTTTGGGGGATGTTTGGTTTTAAGATAAGGGACATATACCAAATAGTCCCTCAAACATTTTTTAATACTCATTTAGTCCAAGCCTTTTTATTTTGCCTCAAAATATTGAGTGCTTGAGGGACTAAATGGGTTAAACTAAAAATATGTGTCCTTTTTAAAAAATATATATTTATAGTAAGGACTATTAAATAATTGACCCTTAAGATAAAGTACTTGGGTGAGGAAAATCCCACAACACCTAGAAAACCCGAAAAAAATAAAGCCCTAAGCCAACCAAACTTAATAGCCACCTAAAATGGGTGATTCTCCAACCAAATGTTGATCAATAGTCAAGTTAGTAACAATAAAAATAAGAAATTGCAACAAAATATGGATAAAAGAGTAGAAAAAATGTAAAGAACTATAAAATTGAGGAAAAGTGTACCTAAAACCCTAAATTGCAAAGGACATATCATAAACATGCGCAAAGACGGGTAACAAGTAACTGGAAAGGTATTTCCTTATCGAAAAAAACCTCAAAGTAGGAAAATGGTCGGTAATGGAAGAAAATGAGAAATGATTTGTCGGAGAAGAAATGAGCTTAATTGGGGGAATTTTCTCACTCTTTAAAGTTTGGATGTGAAAGGTTGAAATGGCTTTGAAATTAGTTCTTATACCTTTCAGATGGTAATGATTGCTTTTTTGAAAAAACAGATGATATCACTCCTTGGGAGTACAACTTATACATTGAAATAGTGCACACACTGCCCCAAATGCATGCTCTCTAAATGCTCTAATCACTATTTCCAGTGCATTACACGTGACAACATCAAGCCTAAGAAAAAAAATTCAAAAAATATCATAAGTAACATTGCTTGGCCCGAGATGAGCTTAGGACATACCCAGCATTAAAGATCCTCATCACCCAACCAGAACATAAGTCCATGACACGTCACCGTTAAAACTTTACGCATTCAATCTGCTCAACAGATACCTAGAAAACATGACACTTCATAGAATTTTTTACAAGCTACAATCGTGAACAAAGTCTTGGGGGCTTTTGCTATACCATAAATATGGTGTGGCTCGTGGACCAATCTGAAGAGGACACCAGGACTCATCATCACCATTAAAAATGAGATGGGCTCTAATAGAAATATATTTAGCCTGGGAAATTTTGACTAGTCATCTCCCCCCGTTAGCTATCAGTCAACTAACACCGTTGAATAACTCCATTATTATAGGCACACACCTTGTGATTGGATGACGTTGGCAATGCACACACTTGGGGAGATATGAAAATATTCCCCCACGTGCCCGTAACTAACAACATGATTATTCCCTTACCTCACATGTAAGGCGTGTACTTGTCTAACCTATAAAGTCAAGTCACGTGCCACTCTCTTTTCTCTATCCTCTAATAGTCTGTAAATAATGCACACACACACACATACACATACACACTTTTGGGGGATCCAAGATATTTTTGTTACTGTTATGTTATCTAATTATAGAGAGAGCTCGAGAGTTTTCATCTTGCGTCAATGGCTTTTGCCCATTAATCCAATACATCAACAACTGCACATGTGGATGTAGGCACTGTTTTGGTCGAAATAACGTAAATTCGTCCTTATTTCTACTTCTCTCTTCTCGCTTATCTCTACTATTTTCTCTATGTTAGTATTTCAATAGTTTATATCTTTTATCTGTAAACTTAAGCTAAAAAAATCTATGTACTAGTTTTAGACGATAACTGCTATCTTGTCAAAAGAGAAGATATGAGTAATCACATAATGTTTAACAAGCGATATGTAAGGAAGATTAAAAAAATTCAATAATAATCCGTTTCCAATATAAAACATGTGTATCCTTGTCATTTTTTAAAATAAAAAATCCTTTAAGAAAGTGGTGAATTCCCATATATTACCTTGGTCCCTCTCGAATTGTTTATGCCTCTTTATCAGTCATTTGGTTGCGATTTTGAGATTTCATCCCCTAACGCCCCCTTTTCAATTTAAACCTTCTGTAAACTTATCATTTTGTTAAAATAAGAGTCCGATAAGGATTCAGTGAGTTCACACATATTACATTTGTCCCTCTCGAGTTGTTAATGATTATTTATGGGACATTTGGTTCTTGATTTGATATTTATGATGGGGAACGATATTATAAAAAACTTTTCTTCATTGTCTTTAAAAAATTAAACAAAAATAACTAGATATAAGGAATATATGTAGGATCATAATACCTTTCAGATCTTAAAGGTGATCCGATAATAGAGAAATACTTGATGAATAAGATGACGTTGCTAACCTTCATCCACCTCCAAATCATTTCTTAGATGTGTTTTTGGCCTTAGATCTTCTAGCATATGATCCACCCAAAAGCAATCCATGTGTTTGGGCACTTTTGATGATAAAAACATGGTGAAATATGAGAGAAAATTACTTTATCTCTCCTCAACCATCACAAGAACGACTCAATTTTACTCAACAATGCCTTTTCCCAATTAATTGGGGTTGGCTACATTAATCGTATTTTTTTTACTCTTTAATTCATTGCAATATCTTCAAATAAAACACATAATATCATTTTTTTTATAATATCCCATCATGTCAATTTAGGCCTACATCTAATCCATATGTTTCCATCAATATTAACCAACACATTCTTTCTTACGAGGGCATCCATTGTTCTATACTTGACGTGTCCCAACCATCTAAGTCGATTTTCTCTAAATTTAGGTTTAATAAGATCTACTTTTATCGTTTCATAAATTTGTTCATTTCTAATATTATCCTTTCGAGTTTTACCACATATCCATCTTAGAATTGGCATCTCCCCACACTCATTTTCTACACATTCAATTTTTGGTTGCCTAACCATATGCCCCATATAATATGGTGGATCTAATGGCCATCCTATAGAATTTTTCTCTTAACTTCAAAGGTATACGTCGGCCACACAATATTTTGATAGCACTTATCCACTTAACCCAACCGATTTTAATCCTATGAGTAACATCACTACACCAAAAATAGGAATCGGGCACAATTTAGAACTGTGCCAGATCAAATCTGGCACGATTTTGAACTGTGTCAGAATAAGGTGTTCCAAAATAGCCATTTTTTTTTGCACGGCTCAGAAGTGTGAAAAACGTTGTTAATGCCGTTTAATACAAGATTAAACTGTATAAGTGATAAGCACCCAAAACTGTACATTTTATACCCCGAATAGTTGTATTTTAGTTGCTATTTCTCGACAATATGGGTCTTATGCGCTTAAATGTTTAATATGCAGGCTTAATGCACGTTGCGGTGTTCAAACGCGTATTTCAAGGCAATTGTGCATTTAATGGAGCTAATTCCCTCTCTCGTACCCTAACCCGAGCCTAAACCTAGCCCAAACTTACCCCGAGCCTGTGTGTGTTTTAGTTGTGCCCTTTTATTATTTTTTAGATTTTTAGTTTGAGTTATTTTCATTTTTAGGATTTATTTTAGATTTATTTAATATTTTCTAGATTTATTTAATATTTTTCTATTTTATTTTTATTAGGATTAGTTTTATTTTATTTTGATTTTTATTGATTTTTAGTTTTATTTTATTTTATTCTATTTTATTAGGATTAGTGTTAGTTGTTTATTTTTAGTTTATTACATTTTATATTTTTTAGGACTTTAATTTTCATTTAGAATTTTAAGTTTTTATTTCTTTTGTTTTAATTTAGTTTTTATATAGGAATAGGATTTTATTATTTTTATTTTTATTATTTTTAGTTTGTTTTATTCTTAGTTAGATTCTAGTCTTTTTATTATTTTAGTAGGGTCACCACTAAATACACACACAACACACCTTATCCTACACTACATTACATTACACCCAATTAACCCTAACCCCCACCATAAACCCCTGCCGTCCCCCACCAGTGTCATAGTCGCCGGCGACCTGCCACAAACCAAATCGCGACCCAATTGCCATCATCCGGACCTCCAAACCCGGAGCTGTCCCCAACCCGTCAACCCACATTTTCATCCCCCGACCTAGCCTAACACACCGCCGGAGCTCCAGCCACCATCTCCGGTCGGAGCTGTCCTTACCCGATCAGCCCCTCTCTTCTCTCTCTACTCGCGCCCAGAACCCGGCGAGAACTTTCTCTCTAGCCCGAACTCCCATGCCCGCGAACCTCCTGCGCCGGCGGACTGCCAAACCGCCTATCTGACATCCCCTTGACCCATCTCAATCCCAAAACCCATTAGCCATTTTCAACCAAATGCCACCCACGATTTTCTCCACCTGTTAACAAACCAAGCCAAAAGCCAACAAGACCAAGTCAACCAAACAAATGCAAGTCAAATTTCCCATGTGTCTTACTTTACCCATATTTTACCCAAATACCCACATACCTTACCCATTTCATTTCCAAACCCTTGCACGATTTCTTCAATCTGTTAAAACCAAAACCAAATGCCAACTCAATTACCCCATGTGCCAATAAACCATTTAATTCCTTTTACCCCTTTTTACCAAAATACCCCCCAACTACCTTTCTAACCCCAATACCCATTATACCCCTATTTAACAAATCAGATTTTATCCTCACCACCCTCACCCCCATGACCTCACTCAAAACACATGCACCTCTAGCCAATTTCCAATTATGCCCCTTAGCTCCAATTGCATATAAAATAAGACCTCAAGGCCATTTGAAAGGGATCTCAAATTAGTTTTAAGCTTGGTGTGATAAAATTCTCTCCACCCCTCTATGTTGAGTATTTGCATTTTTAACAAATACCTCAATATAGAGGTGTGTAGTGAAAATTATATCTAGGATAAATTTCACCCCACCCCTCTATTATGAATTTTGCATTTTTAGCAATTATTCATAATAGATTGATGTAGTGAAATTTATCTCTTATGGGAGGTAAATTCTAACCCATTACTTTATGTTGAGATTTTGCATTTTTAGCAATTATCTCAATATAAATTAATGATCTAGAATTTATTTCTTTGGGTGAATTCTAATGTACAATTTTATAATTTTAGGATTTGCATTTTTAGCAAATCTCTTTAATTATTTAATTGTCCATTATGAATTCATCCACTATCATTTTAATTTTTAGTTTGTAATTTTTAGTTTAGATTCAATAAATACATGAGTGAGGAATTGTAATTGAGAGATTGATGATGTAATTGAAGATTTCATGTCAATTCAAGGCTTAAATGGGTTTGATCTATTCCTCTCTTTTACTTTTAGTTTAATCATCTCATGCTTTCAATTATATATCTCATATTTTTGGATGATGATTATTGAGGACTAATCTCCCATTTATGGGATGAAATTTTGAAGCCCTCATGAGTCCAATTTAGTTAGTTTTTATTTACCTAATTTTTATTAGCTTTTACATCTTAATTAGTAGTTATAAAATTTAGTATAGTTAGTTAGTTAAAATATTCCCTTGAAAAATTCATAAAAAAATAGAAAAAGTAAAAATAGAAAAAAAAAATATAATAATGCAAATGAATCTATATATATGTCCTCTCCAATTTTGTGTTTCACCCTTAGATATGGATTGACTCCCTTACTTACCTCTACACTAGTTTTGTTATAATTTTGCAGGTTCAAGGGAATTTTTGATGGATAGAGAAGTTGCAACAATGACAAAATCTACATTAGAAGCAATTTTTCTAGTTATCAAATGGCGCCGTTGCCATTCTTGGGATTGTGAAGATTGGAGCGGATTCCATTTTGTGATTCATTTATCTTGTACTTTTTTTCATTTTAGTACCATTTTTTATTTTTTTTAGAAGGCTTGTATTAGGATTTTTATCATTGCTTGTATTGCGGTGCTCAGAGACACCATTTATTTTTCATTTAAATTTGTAATAATTCAAGACAAGCGTGATAGGGAAACCGGACAAGGTAGAGAGAGGGCGCCCATTGGCGAGGATTTAGAAGCCTCTCTACCTTGGGTCGGTAGGACTCCCGGGGACGACTGAGATAGGCGTATTCTCCCCCCGGTCGACTCAAATTTTTCGGCACCCCACGGCCTAAAAACCGTGGGAGGTATATTTCTTACACCCTCGCGCCTCTCCTGTTAGCGAGTCATTATTTGTGTGATTTGTGTGCTCTTATGTGATTTTATTCTCGCATTTATTTTCGAATGGTGTGATGAATTAATTGACTAAGACCTACACCCGGTCACTCACGAGAAGGGATTTCATCACCCGACTCACTCGCTTATCATTGTGTGTTACCCTAGCCATCACTAAATTTAAAATCAATCAACTAGGTGGCCCAATAGGAGAATATTTTTGCAATGGCGATCACAAAGAGATTTCTGTGAATTTTTATCGCCCGCGGACTTAATTAAAATTTGACTACCCTCTCACTAAATTTAAAGATAAAAATTGGCTATGTGCTAGTTAGGAATTTTTCTTGACTTGTGTGTCCAATTCCATTTTTCGGTAGTTGGGTTTTTGTTAGTTCGTGCAAATTCAAAGAGTCCATATTTTTTCCTCACCTTTTCTTCCAACAATAAAAAAAATCAAAAATATTTTCTTTCATTTTTATATAAAAAAAAATCAAAATCAAAAAAATATTTTTCTTTCTTTATTATTCCAAAAATCCAAAAATATTTTCTTTCATTTTTATATAAAAAAAAATCAAAATCAAAAAAATATTTTTCTTTCTTTATTATTCCAAAAATATTTTCTTTCATTTTTATATAAAAAAAATCAAAATCAAAAAATATTTTTCTTTCTTTATTATTCCAAACATCCAAAAATATTTTCTTTCATTTTTATAAAAAACGAATTCAAAAATATTTTCTTCCTTTCATTCTCTAAAAAACCAAAAAATAAAAAAATAAAAAAGGTCGTGTTCGGTGTTTCTTCACCCTCACCTTTGCCAAATTATCCAGCAAGGCTGACGCTTCGGTCTTGTTTGGGGGTGATTCTCATCACCCAATTTTCTGCCGCCCCGCGCCATCATTGTTCTTTTCCTTAGGGTGAGAATGGATCGGTCTGGCTGAAGACATTAAACTTAGCGCTACCGGGAGGCAGCCCGCGTTTCTTGTACTAGTCTCATCCTGTTTGGGGGTGGTGTTTCACATCACTCTCTGCTTTATCATGCTTATAGACTTGTACACATTTTTCTCGTATCACTTACTCAGGTTTACTCTTGCATTCACATGTCCACTTCATTAGCGGTTCATTCTTGTAATCTCTTTCCTACCTTATGCTCTCAATTTTAAAAAGCAATTTACCTAACATCGAGGACGATGTTCCTTTTTGTTTGGGGGTGGGAATTTTATCAAAATCGTACCTCTTTTGAAAATTTTTGATTTTTAAACCTGATTTTTAAAATTTTCGTGCAGTTTCTTTCATCTCAATCATTGATGTGAATTTTCAATCATCCATCTTTCAAAAGTCTAGGAATCAAGCTAGAGAATATCTTTTATAAATAGCTTATGTAATACATAACAAGGCATTTTGCACCATGAATTTCTAGACTCAACAAAATTTGCGCACTTATCACATCATTACGGTTAGAGTTGAGGAGTACTACAATTCTAAAGAGAACCTTAAGGATCACTAGTAGAGACTTTAGCCCGTGAGATTTGTGCCTTTCACCCTTTTTGAGTGTTTTACGCAATCTCCGAGTCATAAGTTGATTCAACTTCGTTTGGGTCCGCACTTTAAATTGTTGCATGATCTCATTATCTTTCATAAAATTTTGGTTGATCACTGAGAACGACATCATTTTCGAGTTGTAAGAAACGCGTGTCTTAAAATTTGTCCCGATCACTAGATTTTCACCACACCTTCACTCATACACCAACCAAATTTCATTTATCATACATTCATACACCTTCCATTTTTCCATATCATCACCATATACCATACCGCCTATTTCCATATCCACAGAGAATAGTGTTGAAAAAAAAAAAGAGATGATCTATCATAGAGAGTGTTTGCATTTTTAGCGAATATCTCTCCCAAAGCCGATTCAGATGGAGAAAAATTTGATACAAATCTATGTTGGTGTTATTTGTATTTTTAGCAGATTTATCTCATACATTGATGCGTATTTGGAAAAGAAAAAAATATATATAAAAACAAAAAAAAAAAAAAAGTATAAAAAAGGGAGATGATCTATCATAGAGAGTGTTTGCATTTTTAGCGGATATCTCTCCCAAAGACGATTCAGATAGAGAAAAATTAAATACAAATCTATGTTGGGGTTATTTGTATTTTTAGCAGATTTATCTCATACATTGGTGTGTATTTGGAAAAGAAGAAAAAGAGAAAGTTACAGTCAAGAAATAAAGACATTTGTTCGTCTATGAGTGATACACTCTTCTCAAATATCCACCATCCATCCATCATATCATCATCCCATCCTATCTTACCTACCTCATCCCAAACAACCCACATCATCATATCCTTCCTATTTCATTTCATTTCCCCTCACCCAATCATCCATATATTCCCCTAGGTGTTCGGGCAAATGAAAGTCAACGTGGTGAATAACTCGACGTTCTCACTATAGTGATTAGCATTCTTTCATGAGATCACTTTTCTTTCAAAATGTTCGTTCTTTCATATATGTGTGTGAGACGTTTGAACTTGCTTACATTTACTCACCTCCTCACACACAAAAGCGATACACTTACCCATATCACGAGAGTTCGTTTGAGAGAGATATATCCGTGAGATTTGAAGTTGAAGCGTTGATTCCGAAAAGGCAATCTAGGAATTACTCTCGTAATACTCGACCCGTTTTGACTGATTCACACTACACACGTTGAGTTCTAGGAAGGATGTGCCTTGAGTATTTACTTAGCTTAAACTTTTTACACATTCTAGCTTGTATTTCTGAAAATATTTCTCATGTGATGGATTGTGCGATTATTCTATGTCTAAATAAGAGATTGACTGCCTTTCAAAAAAAATTTTGCTAATAAGAATTTTGTGGGTATATTCCCTGCAAACCCTCACGAGACACAACTCGTCCTATAGGGCAACCTATAGGTTTAAAGGCTTGTTGCACATGCTAAGTGCAATCGCAAGTGCCCGCGAAAGTGGTACACTTTTGGTTTCTTATCTTTCTCTTTCTCTCTATCTTATTGCTCGAGGAATAGCAACGCTCCGTTTGGGGGGGGGGGGGGTGATAAGCACCCAAAACTGTACATTTTATACCCCGAATAGTTGTATTTTAGTTGCTATTTCCCGACAATATGGGTCTTATGCGCTTAAATGTTTAATATGCAGGCTTAATGCACGTTGCGGTGTTCAAACGCGTATTTCAAGGCAATTGTGCATTTAATGGAGCTAATTCCCTCTCTCGTACCCTAACCCGAGCCTAAACCTAGCCCAAACTTACCCCGAGCCTGTGTGTGTTTTAGTTGTGCCCTTTTATTATTTTTTAGATTTTTAGTTTGAGTTATTTTCATTTTTAGGATTTATTTTAGATTTATTTAATATTTTTCTATTTTATTTTTATTAGGATTAGTTTTATTTTATTTTGATTTTTATTGATTTTGATTTTTATTTTATTTTATTCTATTTTATTAGGATTAGTGTTAGTTGTTTATTTTTAGTTTATTACATTTTATATTTTTAAGGACTTTAATTTTCATTTAGAATTTTAAGTTTTTATTTCTTTTGTTTTAATTTAGTTTTTATATAGGAATAGGATTTTATTATTTTTATTTTTATTATTTTTAGTTTGTTTTATTCTTAGTTAGATTTTAGTCTTTTTATTATTTTAGTAGGGTCACAATTAAATACACACACAACACACCTTATCCTACACTACATTACATTACACCCAATTAACTCTAACCCCCACCATAAACCCCTGCCGTCCCCCACCAGTGTCATAGTCGCCGGCGACCTGCCACAAACCAAATCGCGACCCAATTGCCATCATCCGGACCTCCAAACCCGGAGCTGTCCCCAACCCGTCAACCCACATTTTCATCCCCCGACCTAGCCTAACACACCGCCGGAGCTCCAGCCACCAGCTCCGGTCGGAGCTGTCCTTACCCGATCAGCCCCTCTCTTCTCTCTCTACTCGCGCCCAGAACCCGGCGAGAACTTTCTCTCTAGCCCGAACTCCCATGCCCGCGAACCTCCTGCACCGGCGGACTGCCCAACCGCCTATCCGACATCCCCTTGACCCATCTCAATCCCAAAACCCATTAGCCATTTTCAACCAAATGCCACCCACGATTTTCTCCACCTGTTAACAAACCAAGCCAAAAGCCAACAAGACCAAGTCAACCAAACAAATGCAAGTCAAATTTCCCATGTGTCTTACTTTACCCATATTTTACCCAAATACCCACATACCTTACCCATTTCATTTCCAAACCCTTGCACGATTTCTTCAATCTGTTAAAACCAAAACCAAATGCCAACTCAATTACCCCATGTGCCAATAAACCATTTAATTCCTTTTACCCCTTTTTACCAAAATACCCCCCAACTACCTTTCTAACCCCAATACCCATTATACCCCTATTTAACAAATCAGATTTTATCCTCACCACCCTCACCCCCATGACCTCACTCAAAACACATGCACCTCTAGCCAATTTCCAATTATGCCCCTTAGCTCCAATTGCATATAAAATAAGACCTCAAGGCCATTTGAAAGGGATCTCAAATTAGTTTTAAGCTTGGTGTGATAAAATTCTCTCCACCCCTCTATGTTGAGTATTTGCATTTTTAACAAATACCTCAATATAGAGGTGTGTAGTGAAAATTATCTCTAGGATAAATTTCACCCCACCCCTCTATTATGAATTTTTGCATTTTTAGCAATTATTCATAATAGATTGATGTAGTGAAATTTATCTCTTATGGGAGGTAAATTCTAACCCATTACTTTATGTTGAGATTTTGCATTTTTAGCAATTATCTCAATATAAATTAATGATCTAGAATTTATTTCTTTAGGTGAATTCTAATGTACAATTTTATAATTTTAGGATTTGCATTTTTAGCAAATCTCTTTAATTATTTAATTGTCCATTATGAATTCATCCACTATCATTTTAATTTTTAGTTTGTAATTTTTAGTTTAGATTCAATAAATACATGAGTGAGGAATTGTAATTGAGAGATTGATGATGTAATTGAAGATTTCATGTCAATTCAAGGCTTAAATGGGTTTGATCTATTCCTCTCTTTTACTTTTAGTTTAATCATCTCATGCTTTCAATTATATATCTCATATTTTTGGATGATGATTATTGAGGACTAATCTCCCATTTATGGGATGAAATTTTGAAGCCCTCATGAGTCCAATTTAGTTAGTTTTTATTTACCTAATTTTTATTAGATTTTACATCTTAATTAGTAGTTATAAAATTTAGTATAGTTAGTTAGTTAAAATATTCCCTTGAAAAATTCATAAAAAAATAGAAAAAGTAAAAATAGAAAAAAAAATATAATAAAATGCAAATGAATCTATATATATGTCCTCTCCAATTTTGTGTTTCACCCTTAGATATGGATTGACTCCCTTACTTACCTCTACACTAGTTTTGTTATAATTTTGTAGGTTCAAGGGCATTTTTGATGGATAGAGAAGTTGTAACAACAACAAAATCTACATTAGAAGTAATTTTTCTTTTTATCAATAAGCAACTCTGAGATGTTTGTTGAAGAAACCCTTTTCTTTTGAAAATAAAACTTATAAACAACAAGATGTGTTTACAAAAACTTATGTACGAGAGTAATCAAAACTTTGTAATCAGTTTTAAAACTAAGACAGTTTCAAAAATTCAGCACACTATAGAATGAGATGAGGAGATGAAGATAATCAGAACACACAGTTTTTAACGTGGTAAAACCTCTCCCAATAGAGGAAACATCCACGGTGACTTCTAAGTCACAAAAGTAAAAATCCACTAGCAACAAATAACAGTTACAAACAATACAACATACATGCACACAAATCAACCTATTCTAAGTTTAGGAATATACCCCACTTGGTGTCCTTCTAACTTCTCATAGATCTGATTGTTGATGATGTTCTTCCAGTTTGATAACTTCCTTTTGCTTTAGCTTCCTTGTGTCAACTCAATAATCTTTGATCTTATTCACAACACTTCCAGTGTAGTAGTGTGTTAAGTGTTTGTGATGTGATTCCTATCAATATGCATGAACTCACACACACTTAGTTTTTACAGACAGTCCTAGAAAATTACATATAAAGACTATATGCTGTGATTTTCTTTTCTTTCTTTCTTACAGAACTTGAAACCTTTTTGACCTTTAAATATATCCCAGATTCCACGGATATCTTGCTTCTAAATCTGTCAAGATCTTAATCAATCTCTGTTTTAAAAATACTTTTGAGATTGAAAAGCTCCAAGTGTGAATCCAACTAGGTCAAGGTTAAGTTTCATAAGAATAGAAACCATAAAACATTTTCAAAACTAAATCAGTAAGGATTTTCTTAAATCGAGAAAGAAACATGCAGATCTAGTGAAATATAACATGCAGAGTGTAGATCTACAATTTCTATGAAGAAGAAATACAGATCTTCACACAAATGTTTAAGTTGGTAATAAGATCACTGATTAAGAGGTTACAGCTTCAATATGAACAAACCAGTAACACCACTTTCTCTCAAACACTCAAGGTTGTGTTTGGGGTTATGTATATACGAAGGTTTGAATCAGATATGAAGTGTTTAGGGTTAGGGTTAGGGTTTGGCTAACACAGTTTTCCCTTTCTCTCTCTTCTCTCTTTTCTTTTCTCTTTTCTCTCTCACTTCTCTCTTCTCTCTATTTTTTTTCTCTCAGAAATGACGACTGCCAAAAGTCTTGAAAGGTTGAGAATTAGAGGGCTTTTATAGGAGTGGAGGAAGGTTCTGGATAGTCGAAGGCAATCAAGGGCTGAGATTAACTCTTCCTAATATTGACTTGATCCAAGGGTTATAAGAAGGCGGTGGTTAAGTCGAATGTGATTGGTTCACAGGATAGCACAAGGATAGGTTTAAAACACATGCAGACCATCGATAAGGATAGATCTAACGATCAGCAAACCACCAGGAAACCCTCCCACATAACAAACACAAATTGATACATCAGGAACGTGACAAGTGTTGGCCTAAGAGTGGCTTGCAAACGCGCGTCAAAGTTAATTACAGGCAGCACCCTGAAGTCTCTAGCGCATTTACATTCTACCCAATCAAACATTCCAATGAAAAATGATATTTTCAAAATACCATATTAACCCTACAAATTTTATAATCACACTTTTATTAATGAAAACATTATTTTAAAAAAGTTTAAAAATGTTTAAAAATTCCCAAAAAATTATTAAAATAGTATTTTAAGGGGAATTTAACACACAATCAATTTTAAGCAATATATACACATGTATGCACTTCTAATGTGTGTAGTGTGATTCAATTTATACCTTCTTGGATTATTGAAGAGGATTAGAGAGATTAATTCTGAGGCTCTTTGGATTCTAGGTTAGACAACCAATTTTGTCACTATTTCCAAATTAGTTGAGCACTTATACAATATAGACTTAAGTAAGTCAAATGTATAAGGTGCTTCAAAGTGTGCCAGATTTGACCAAACAGAAACACTTCTAGCACACTAGAAATGGTAGAAGGTGCTTCAATCTCCCCCTTTGGAAATATGAGACAAAATCTCCTTTGAGTTAGATTAAACTCTTAGGGAACAAAAAAAAACCTAGTCCTATACAAAAGATACTATCTACCCATTTCCTAGAAAGTCAAAAATTACATAACTCAACTATTTACAAAATTTGTACACTAGAAATGGTAGACAATCAGTAGAAGAGATTCCTAGAAATATGCACACTAAGATCAAGCAGTTTAGATGAAATGTGAACAAAACATTGAACCCGTAAGACTCAAATTTCTCCCCCATTTTGTCTCAAATGGACAAAGGGTAAAAATTAAGATCTTCAGAGTTTAATCAGCACATACCATACCTATAGAATTACGCAAATACAGAAATCTGTTATAGTCTAAAGGTTTAGTGAACATGTCTGCAAGTTGCAGATCAGTAGGCAGGTAATGGATTTCTAACTCCTTAGTTTCAACAAGTTCGCGTATAAAATGATGTCTTATCTTAATATGCTTAGTTCGCGAGTGTTGAACCGGGTTTTGAGATATGTTAATAGTGCTTTGATTGTCACAATACAATTGTAACTGATCTTCTTGAATCCCATAGTCGCTTAACATTTGTTTTATCCATAACAATTGAGCGCAGCAACTTCCTGCTACTATATATTCGGACTCGGCCGTAGATAACGATGTGCAATTCTATTTTTTGCTACTCCAACCAACTAAATTATTGCCGACATAATAGCAGGCACCTGATGTACTTTTACTGTCATCAGTACATCCGGCCCAATCAGCATCAGTATACCCTATGATGGTGCTGCAGGTATCATTAGTGTATCTAAGTCCAAGATTAAGAGTGCCCTTTATGTACTTGATTATATGTTTTACACACGATAAATGGCTCTCTTTAGGGTTATTCTGGTAATGAGCACACAGACATACAACATACATTATATCTGGTCGTGAGGCAGTTAGATAGAGTAGGCTACCAATCATACTACGATAAAGTGTGGAATCAACTGACTTTCCATTTTCATCTTTACATAATTTAACAGTAGTACTCATTGGCGTTTTGGCAACTTTAGCATTATCTAAACCAAATTTCTTAACAAGATCTAAGGCATACTTGGTTTGAGAGACAAAAAGTCCATTAGAATTCTGTTTCACTTGAAATCCTAAGAAAAGTTGTAGCTCCCCCATAAGGGACATGTGAAACTCCTTATGCATAATAGCAGAAAAGGATTTAACTTCAGATGTTGAAGTAGACCCAAAGATGATGTCGTCTACATAGACTTGGGCTATAATAATGTTTTTGTCAAAATGTTTGACAAAGAGGGTCTGGTCATTTCCTCCTCTCTTAAAACCCT
The DNA here is from genome assembly GCA_949130495.1 of Sambucus nigra. NCBI lineage: Eukaryota > Viridiplantae > Streptophyta > Magnoliopsida > Dipsacales > Adoxaceae > Sambucus > Sambucus nigra. The sequence goes on along the minus strand of OX422211.1, from coordinate 613,027,637 downwards.
TATCCAACAAAAAGTTGGAAAGGTGTTCATACCAAGCTCGAGGAGCTTGTTTTAAGCCATACAAAGCCTTTTTTAGACGAAAAACATGGTCAGGGTATTTAGGGTCAATGAACCCTTTGGGTTGTTCTACATACGTTTCTTCGGACATAATTCCATTGAGGAAGGCAGACTTGACATCCATTTGATAAAGTGTAAATTTTAAGTGACACGCTATGGCGAAAAGAAGTCGAACAGATTCAAGACGAGTGACAGGGGCAAATGTCTCGCTAAAATCTATTCCTTCTATTTGTGAGTAACATTGAGCAACTAGTCTAGCTTTGTTTCTAAGGATTACCCCATTTTCATCAGATTTGTTCTTAAACATCCAACGTGTGCCAATAACATTTTTGTTTTGAGGCCGGGGTACAAGATACCAGACATCGTGAATGACAAATTGTAAAAGTTCTTCCTGCATCGCAGAAATTCACTGTGTGTCATTCAATGCTTCATTACCATTTTTCGGTTCCACAAGGGAGACGAAACATGCATAATTAGCATAATTTCTTAACTGGGATCTAGTACGAACTGGCTCATTAGGATTACCGACCACGTTGTCAATGGGATGATCTTTAGAGACCCAGCCAGGTACTTCTGGACTCTCAATAGGTAATGAGTCATCTATTTCTGGTGAATTAGTTTTGAAATCATTTTCAGATTCAACCACAATAGGTGATTCAGATATCTTATTTTCGACAATAGTGTCGCTTACAATTACATTTATCGATTCCATAAGGGTCTTAGTACGCAGATTGTATATACGATAAGCATGATTGTTTGGGGAGTATCCTAAGAAGATGGATTTATCACCACACGTCTCGAATTTAGACAGATATTCTCTGTCTTTACAGACATAACACTGACTTCCGAAAGTTCTTAGATATTTCAGATTAGGCTTATTACCGTACCACAACTCATAAGGGGTTTGTTTAGTGTTTTTCCTAAGGTAAACCCTATTAATGATATGACATGCAGTTCTAATAGATTCTACCCAGAAGTATTTAGGTAGAGATTTGGCATGCAACATGACACGTGCCATCTCTTGAAGAGTTCGGTTTTTCCTTTCAGCAATACCATTCTGCTGAGGAGTCTTAGGGGCACTGAATTCGTGTTTGTAACCATTGTAGTCAAAATATTCAACTATTCCTGTGTCTATGAACTCTCCCCCTCTATCGCTACCAATGCGATTGACTTGTGTGTCCTTCTCATTTTCAATTCTTAGTAAAATTTTCAAAAAATTCTGAAACGTGTCAGATTTTTGTTTCAAGAAGGCAACCCAAGTGAATCATGTGAAATCATCAACCATGACAGGGATATAACTGTGTCCACAAAGACTAACAGTTCTAGAGGGACCAATAAGGTCCATATGGATGAGATCTAGAGGTGAGAATGTCTTTAACTTTTTTATGCGAAGTCTTAACTATTTTTCCTTCCTGGCAATGACCACAGACAACACTGGAAATAGGTTTAATTTTAAGAATTCCTCTAACAATCTCTTGACTAGACAATCTGCCAAGGATATCATAACTTAGGTGACCCATACGATTATGCCAGCTTTCATTGTCATCCAATCTGACAATGTTACAGGTTTCAGAACCAGTCTTGACAGTATAATAATTGTCAGGTGTTCTAAATCCAGTAATAATGCATTTACCTTTATCATTTAGAATTTTACAATTGTTCTTTGAAAAGGTAACAGTATGGTCAGAATCACAAAATTGTGATATACTTAGGAGGTTGGCTTTAAGGCCTTTAACTAATAGTACATTTTCGAGAGTAGGCATTCCCTCTTCTTTTAAGGTTCATTTACCTATGATCTGGGATGAAACTCCGTCACCAAAGACTACTTTGCCTCCAGCAAATCTGGTTTTGTTTAAGAGTTTGGTTTCATCTCCTGTCATATGTTTGGAGCATCCTGAATCTAAGTACCAACCGGATGAAGTGTGTTCAGCTTTTAAGCCAGTGATAACAATGTTACACTTCATTTGGGGTAAAAGATCATCTTTTCTAACCCAAATAGCTCTAGTTTTAATTTTACGCAAGTTTGCCCTCATTTGATAAAATTTTCGAGATACAGCTTTTTGTCGAAAAACATTTGGAGCAACAAACTGATTATTGTGGAAAATTTGAGCTTTTGGTTTAGGAAAGTTTCTGGGAGCCTTTCTCTTAAATGAACTCTTAGTTTTGGTCTTTCTATTCCTGTAGTTAGAGTTCTTGTCAGGTTGTCTTGGAAGGACATAATGGTTATGATTTTGCCTAGAATAGTTAAAGTTCTTGTAGACAAAAGTGTTGTACACAGGGGTGTTTAGACGCCTAGCATAACAACCTTCAAAAGAATGACCATAAATGTCACAGTAGGAGCAATATTGATTGCTTGAGGGATGAACTTCCTTAGGAAAACTTCTAAAGATGGGTTTAACAGCATTCTGTTCAGAAGTACTATTCCTAGGAGGGATGGTTTTAAAGGTAGATTCAGCCTTTCTGATCAAAGGACAGACGTATTTAGTCTTAAGTGTAGTCTCAGCCTTAGAATTACTAGACTCTCCAATGTCTTTCTGTTGTTGCTTTTGATCAAATTCCTTTTTAATAAAATAAAAGTCTGGACATGTTTCAATTGGTCTTTTGCCCCCAGACACAAACTTAATAGGTTCAAGATTTTTAGTTTGCGGTTTGTTCTTAGGGCAAAATCCAATACCGGTTCTATCATCAGAATTGGTCTTGGAGTCAACAACAAAGTCAGTAAAACAATTTCAATTGTTTTCAAACTTAGAAATTTTTTTGAAAACAGTAGCTGTCTTTGTTTTTGCTTCCTCCAGTTCTAATAATGTTCCCTTGTATTTCATTTCCAGGGTTTCATTAGTTTTAGTCAACTCTTTTAATTTTTGATCAAAAGTTTCAATTTCGGATTGATGAGAAAGACACTGGTTAGTGTACTCTTCGGCATTCAGCTTCACAATAAGACTTAGATCATCTAGTTTCTTAGTCAGTTCTCTAACAGTCTTCTCCAGTCTAGTGCCTTTTTTGAGAGTTTTAGCATACAAAGTATGAATATCTGGGAGGTCATCTGTGTCTGAGTCGCTAAGTGAAGTGTGTGTAGTGACCCCTAACGATTCAGTTTTAGTACTCACGCACCCATTTACATCGTCGTTATCGAGATCACTTTTACTCACACACACGGAACTAGAGCTAGAAACGTTTTCAGATAATAAAGCATCTAGGTCAGTCAAAGCAGTATTCACATAAGCAGGAGTAGGAGCATCATTATCACACACAGGCATATCATCATTGTAAATGATCTTAGCATAAAAGGACATGCAAGGGTCAAGTACATTTGATGACTCAAGTTCCTCTTCATCAGAGTCACTTGAATCATCCCAAGTTTTACAGACATTGGCTCTATTGTGTGTGTTGGTTTTATTCAGATTAACTCTGCAATCGTGAGCAATGTGACCTAGTTTCCCACATCTAAAACATTCAATCTTTTTAAGGTCTCTGTTAGATTTGAAGTTGTTGTCCTTAGAATGTTTGTCAAGGTCTCTCTCATGAGGTTTGGGATTAGACACAGTAGGATAATTAGGCTTGCCTTGTTTAGATGCCTGTTTGTTTCTAAATTTAACAATTTTCATAAATTGTTTAGACATTAAGGCAATCTGATTATCTAGTTTGTCTATATCACATTCCTCATCAGAGTCACAGTTGGTCAGATTAGTCTCATGCTTAGATATTTTAGAGGAAAAACTCAAGTTAGAGTTGGGCTGTTTTCTTTGAGACTGATTTAATTGTTTCTTAAAATCTAGTTCCATTTCCACAGTCCTAAGTTTGCTACTGAGTAACTCAGGGGTAAGGTTTTGATAACTCATTTCCTCAATAACATACCTCTTGCTGTCAAACTTTTGTGGTAATGATCTTAGAATTTTAGAAACAATCTCATTCCTATCATATGTTATACCATTAGCATGCAACTTAGTAACTATATCAGTTAAGTTCATGTAAAAGTCATCAAAATACTCAGAGTCAGACATAATTAAAGAGTTGTACTGCTGGGTAAGCATTTGAGTTTTAGCAGCTTTAACTCTTGAGTCTCCTTCATGGGAAGTGATTAATGTGTCCCAAGCTTCCTTAGAAGTGGCACAAGATGAGATTCTCTTGAACTCATACTCATTAATAGACATAAAAATGGCATTCTTGCCTTTATTGTTATTTCGAGAAATAGTTTTCTCTTCTTGGGTAAACTCACTTAAGATTTTCTTTACCCTCTCATCACTTCCTTCAGTGGCTGGTTTAGTAGGATAAGTATATCCATTTTCAATAATGTCCCAGACATCATCTCCAAAATTCCCTTGGATGAAGGAAACCATTCTTACTTTCCAGTAAGCAAAGTTGTTTCCATCAAAGAGTGGAGGTCTGGACAGATTACCATACCTTTCATTCTTCTCGTCCATACTTAGTGATAGACAGGGTTTTGCCGCGGCGCGAGAGTCACCTACGCGCCGGTCGTTTTGTGTTCGGCTCACCTGAACTATACAAAAACCTAAATTATGACTACACTCAACGGGTGAGTATAGCGGTAAGTCGGGTATCGAAAATCCACAGAGACGAGTTGCTAGAATTCAAGTGATTTAATACTCCGAAATAAAAGTGTAAAAGATGATTACAAACTAAAAGAAAATATGCATAAAGGTAAATGATTAACTAGGCAATGGTATTGAAACTAGATTATGAAAGCGAGTAAAACTATAGGTTGCGTCGAATATCCCTCACCCGAGTTAATTAGTATAAAATGGTTAGATGGGTCGACGAGTTATTACAAATGCGTCTCGTTTCGACAGTTAATTAAATCAAGGGTTGTTACGCCCTAAATCATCATAAAAGCCTAATAAGATTTTGGCATCAACAAATATCCCGGAAATTACGCGCGAAAGGTCGTAAGCACGGGACATACATGATATGCCCCGTCAAATCTCCTAGGCGTAATAACTAGGACAACGCACTCGAAATAGACCCGTAAACACCATCACCAAAGCAAAGCAACACGTCAACCCGAGTGAGTTCAATTCAAACACAACCTAATTTAAATTACCTAGAAAGCATGTTAAAAACGCGATAAATGGAAAGCGGTAAATAAACGCAGTAAATCTATACTAGAAAGCGTGTAAATCAAAGCATGTAAATAAAGAAAGAAAACCTAAATTAGAAAGCTTGTAAATTAACTAGAAAGCAAGAAATGAAGAAATACAAACTATATTAATGGAAGAGGATGATGAATAGTCAACTTACACAACAAATGGGGTGTCAAACCAAGTATAAATGAAGGAGAACTCTCCAAAACCCTCAAACCCTAAGCTAAACTAACCTAAAATCGTGTATATCTGATATTAAAACCAAAAATGGGTTTATATAGTAAGTGGGAAAAGATAAGGGAAAAAGGAAAGAAAGAGGAAAGAGCCCAAAATATCTGGCACTACCGGTCGACCGATCGCAGGGGCGCGGTCGACCGGTCCCTTAAGCCAAAGAATACTGTCTCCTTCCTACGGCAAAAGTTGAAACCGCGGTCGACCGGTCCCTTGTACGCGGTCGACCGGTACTCTGTTTTCAGGCTGCATTTGGTCCATGATGAGGGGGAAAAGGTCCATTACGGAAACGAGCCTAGCTTCTTCGTCCGAACTCCAAACGACGCACCGTTTGCGGCCACGCGATGCTAACTCAATGAACTACGCATCCGTGGAATTAACAAGAGCCGAATAAAAAATGTGAATTGACTAAAAAGCCCTTAAAGTAGCGTCCAGCGATGAAACTTCTCCGAAATGCAACGGATCCTCACTTTTAGCGTTCCAATACCTACAAAAGCACAAATAACCCCTGCAAAACATGTATCTATCCAAATCCAAGGTTGTCTAGTTAATGAGCACAAATATAGGCATTTAGAACCATAAAAGAGCTAGAATGCATAAGGATAACGGGCGGAAATATACAATATTCGATACGAATCACACCCCCTAACTTACACATTGCTAGTCCCTAGTAATGAAACAAAGAAAACCAGACCACAGATGGCGGTACAAAATGTATATATGCATCGAAATATAATTGCCACTTTCGTAGGGAACACGATTGCATTTAGCATATGCAATAAGCCGTTAAACCCCTAGGTTACCCTAGTGGACGAGTGTCGTCTCGTGAGGGTTTTCAGGGATGATACCCACAAACATCACATGGTTTCCTCAAAATATGCCCAACCCAACATGCGACAAGCCCAACAATGGCGAAAAGGATTTCATACACATTATTAGCAAAGTGAATGAATTCACACAAAAGTCCAAATCATTAACATTATAGAATGCACCTCATAGAATTGAAACCTTAAAATGTGGGAGGGGAGCGAGCACATGCAAAGTATGATGTAGCGAAAAACTTAAATAAACCGGATAAACATTAAAGCAAGCATATATTCAATCCTCACAGGCATTACGCTTATCAAGCGAATTCACTCGAAACAGGGAGGTAACACACGGAACATGCGGGCATAAAGAGTAAATGTAAATGGAAACTAGGCCGCACACATGTCACAAATGAAGAACGCTATATATAAAATGAAAAACTGTAATCTCAATGAAAGGATACCGCATACTAAAAGAGGCGAAATGCATTTTCACAGATTATCAAAACTATTATGACTTTTAAATTAAATGCACCCTAAGATCACATAGGACTTTATAGGGTTGTAATGTAGGTTTGGGGTTAAGGTACGAAATGAAAGGTATATGTACGGATTCAAAGTGTTCGGAGATGAAAACTTGGAATAATGGGAAGGATGCAGGCAATATCAAAAATGGAAAGTAGTTTCCAAACAAGCATTAAATATATCATCGGGGAGAGTAATCAAAGATTATTGAACTATATACAACAAATACAAACTTCTCTTTCCTTTTCTTTTCTTCTTTTTCTCATTTTCTCTTTTGTTTTCTTTTGCTTTTTGCTTTCTCTTTTTCTTCACTTTTTTCACTACTTTCTTTTCTTTACTTATCAAACTCTCATATTCCTAAATTGCAACCGGCATCATAACAACGTCATTCAATACCAAGTAACATTCCAAACAAAGGTATGGAAAGTGTATGTATGGGTTAAAACTCCAATTTAGAGTTGGTTATGGGAATGGGGTTATGAAACGAAAGGCTAATATTTAGTCTCAAAGGGGTTAACGAGGGTAAACATATAAGGGTGAGGTCAAGGCTAATATGGGTGATATAACAAAGATGGCCTATGATCATTTCCGAAAGTTTACGCAATTCTCGAATCAAAACAATGTATGAAAATCATGCTCAAGTAACACATTTCAAGTATGAACTCAATTAATGAACGGTCAAATGAAAGAATAGTGAGATTACCGATGAATTCAACGTTTTCAATGAGAAAAAAATAGTGTATACACTCACAAACGACGAAAGGTACAAAGCTTACTCGGTGTAAGTATATACAATGCAACAAAAGATTACCGAGTTATAAAAATCTTAAACCAAATCAATAAAGCAAGGAAAGTGCATGTGCTCACGGGATTAAAGTTTAATTCATGAAGTTATTCATAATATCAATAATTGAGACTAAAGTCTAATAACTTCTAAAATCGAGAACATGCATCATTGGGCTGTCTATTGGATCGGGCAATTATTGAAATTTATCATCGGAAACAAAGGCAAAATGCCCAAAAAAGGAGAAAAAAGAAAGAAAATCTTTTTGAAATTTTTAATTTTTCCAAGAAAAGCATACTAAGTAACTAACATGTGAGCAAAAACATGGACTAAATGAATATATGGATAGAATATCCCACACCCCCTAACTTAAAACTTGACACTGTCCTCAATGTAAATTAAGAACCAAGTCAAAGAGAGGAAAAGAGTGATATTACCCAAAAATGGAGCGATCCCCATAAGAATAAGTCCAAAGAATCTACAAAACAAGTTAGTACCGAGCATAGCAAAAACAAATAATAAAAAGTTAACTAATTACATTAACCTAGATTAAAAAGGAAAGAAAAAATAAAAAGAAAGAATAAAATAACAAGCTAACTATATACAACCTACTATTTAGGCTTCACACTAACTATACACTAGAAGTCTAAATAGCTGAGGGTCCACCATAAGAACGATTTGACTTTGGAGGATAACCGGTGTACCCTCACATACAAGCATGCCTTCCGAAAAATATGAATCCCGTTTTAACAACGGAAGGCATGTGTAAGGCGGAAGAAATGAACCATCGCCAATTAAAAGTTTTGGAGGGACGATGGGGGGTTTGGATTGAACGGGTGACAAAAACAAGTGGGGACCGAGAAAAGCCGAATATCCTCCCAATGATTTTGAAGTTGGAATGGGAGGTGGCGCACACAAAGGCAAAGATGCGATTGTGGAGGGTGACTCGAGCAAGTATTCCTCATCGGCGATAGGGTTTAAAACATTAAAGTTTGAAACCGAATCATCGGGTACTTGTTTCGGTGGGGTAATAGAGAATGAAAATGGGTATGAAAGAAATTCAAACTCATGAGATGAATCATCATCGCATGAAGTTGGAATTTCAAAGGAAATAATATCATTTTCAATGAAATGTTCTTCTTTGGGGGCCAAAGAAGAAATCATTTCATTGCAAATAGATATTACGTCATTTTCATCCTCACTTTCAATATCTATTACGAGATGGGCAAAGTCTAGAATGGCTTGTTCCAAAGTAGGCACAAGTACCTCATTTGGTTCAAAACATTCGTCGACCTCGAAAGTCTCGGAAGCAAAATCGTCGTCGGACTCAAATAATAAATCCAACTCATGTTCCCACAAACGATTTTCTTCCCGATAACGATTTTCAATTTTCTCATTTTCATACATACGCAAACCCTCACCGAATGTCATAGGTCGAGGTGCGGATGCATTAGAATGGGAACTTTGAGAATTACCATCGGACTTAAACGAAAACTCATTATTATAGGAATTTTGAAAACTATTCGAATTCGTTTCAAAATTCCTATTATAAGGAGGTAAAGGCCCAAAATCATTGTCATCATCATCAAAATTCCAATAACCTAAGTTTTGACTTTCGTTATACTCGCCCAAAGTCATATTTGAATTTGTTATACTTTGGGATTCTAAGTATTCACCGAAAGTCATAGGTTTGCGAGAATTTTGAGAATTATGACAAGGATTACCGAAAGAATTGGAATAAGACATGCTTACCCCAAAAATGGCTCGAAGTGGCGAATTCCACAAAATAGGTGCGCGCGGGAAAAATTCGGGCGTTTCTAAGTGCTCAAATGTGAAAGTCCTGTAAAAAGGTTAGCAAATAATACAAATAGAAAGAAAATACTAAATCAAATAAAGTCTAAAACAAACTAGTCCCCGGCAACGGCGCCATTTGATAGACAGGGTTTTACCGCGGCGCGAGAGTCACCTACGCGCCGGTCGTTTTGTGTTCGGCTCACCTGAACTATACAAAAACCTAAATTATGACTACACTCAACGGGTGAGTATAGCGGTAAGTCGGGTATCGAAAATCCACAGAGACGAGTTGCTAGAATTCAAGTGATTTAATACTCCGAAATAAAAGTGTAAAAGATGATTACAAACTAAAAGAAAAGATGCATAAAAGTAAATGATTAACTAGGCAATGGTATTGAAACTAGATTATGAAAGCGAGTAAAACTATAGGTTGCGTCGAATATCGCTCACCCGAGTTAATTAGTATAAAATGGTTAGATGGGTCGACGAGTTATTACAAATGCGTCTCGTTTCGACAGTTAATTAAATCAAGGGTTGTTACGCCTTAAATCATCATAAAAGCCTAATAAGATTTTGGCGTCAACAAATATCCCAGAAATTACGCGCGAAAGGTCGTAAGCACGGGACATACATGATATGCCCCGTCAAATCTCCTAGGCGTAATAACTAGGACAACGCACTCGAAATAGACCCGTAAACACCATCACCAAAGAAAAGTAACACGTCAACCCGAGTGAGTTCAATTCAAACACAACCTAATTTAAATTACCTAGAAAGCATGTTAAAAACGCGATAAATGGAAAGCGGTAAATAAACGCAGTAAATCTATACTAGAAAGCGTGTAAATCAAAGCATGTAAATAAAGCAAGAAAACCTAAATTAGAAAGCTTGTAAATTAACTAGAAAGCAAGAAATGAAGAAATACAAACTATATTAATGGAAGAGGATGATGAATAGTCAACTTACACAACAAATGGGGTGTCAAACCAAGTATAAATGAAGGAGAACTCTCCAAAACCCTCAAACCCTAAGCTAAACTAACCTAAAATCGTGTATATCTGATATTAAAACCAAAAATGGGTTTATATAGTAAGTGGGAAAAGATAAGGGAAAAAGGAAAGAAAGAGGAAAGAGCCCAAAATATCTGGCACTATCGGTCGACCGGTCGCAGGGGCGCGGTCGACCGGTCCCTTAAGCCAAAGCATACTGTCTCCTTCCTACGGCAAAAGTTGAAACCGCGGTCGACCGGTCCCTTGTACGCGGTCGACCGGTACTCTGTTTTCAGGCTGCATTTGGTCCATGATGAGGGGGAAAAGGTCCATTACGGAAACGAGCCTAGCTTCTTCGTCCGAACTCAAAACGACGCACCGTTTGCGGCCACGCGATGCTAACTCAATGAACTACGCATCTGTGGAATTAACAAGAGCCGAATAAGAAATGTGAATTGACTAAAAAGCCCTTGAAGTAGCGTCCAGCGACGAAACTTCTCTGAAATGCAACGGATCCTCACTTTTAGCGTTCCAATACCTACAAAAGCACAAATAACCCCTGCAAAACATGTATCTATCCAAATCCAAGGTTGTCTGGTTAATGAGCACAAATATAGGCATTTAGAACCATAAAAGAGCTAGAATGCATAAGGATAACGGGCGGAAATATACAATATTCGATACGAATCACTTAGGTTTTTCAGAAAACGATTTCAGAAACACAAGATCTTTTTGAAATAAAAGTTTACAGGGCTCTGATACCAATTGAAAAACGTTGCTAATGCCGTTTAATACAAGATTAAACTGTATAAGCAACTCTGAGATGTTTGTTGAAGAAACCTTTTTCTTTTGAAAATAAAACTTATAAACAACAAGATGTGTTTACAAAAACTTATGTACGAGAGTAATCAAAACTTTGTAATCAGTTTTAAAACTAAGACAGTTTCAAAAATTCCGCACACTATAGAATGAGATGAGGAGATGAAGATAATCAGAACACTCAGTTTTTAACGTGGTAAAACCTCTCCCAATAGAGGAAACATCCACAGTGACTTCTAAGTCACAAAAGTAAAAATCCACTAACAACAAATAACAGTTACAAACAATAAAACATACATGCACACAAATCAACCTATTCTAAGTTTAGGAATATACCCCACTTGGTGTCCTTCTAACTTCTCATAGATCTGATTGTTGATGATGTTCTTCCAGTTTGATAACTTCCTTTTGCTTTAGCTTCCTTGTGTCGACTCAATAATCTTTGATCTTATTCACAACACTTCCAGTGTAGTAGTGTGTTAAGTGTTTGTGATGTGATTCGTATCAACATGCATGAACTAACACACACTTAGTTTTTACAGATAGTCCTAGAAAATTACATATAAAGACTATATGCTGTGATTTTCTTTTCTTTCTTTCTTACAGAACTTGAAACCTTTTTGACCTTTAAATATATCCCAGATTCCACGGATATCTTGCTTCTAAATCGGTCAAGATCTTAATCAATCTCTGTTTTAAAAATACTTTTGAGATTGAAAATCTCCAAGTGTGAATCCAACTAGGTCAAGGTTAAGTTTCATAAGAATAGAAACCATAAAACATTTTCAAAACTAAATCAGTAAGGATTTTCTTAAATCGAGAAAGAAACATGCAGATCTAGTGAAATATAACATGCAGAGTGTAGATCTACAATTTCTATGAAGAAGAAATACAGATCTTCACACGAATGTTTAAGTTGGTAATAAGATCACTGATTAAGAGGTTACAGCTTCAATATGAACAACCCAGTAACACCACTTTCTCTCAAACACTCAAGGTTGTGTTTGGGGTTATGTATATACGAAGGTTTGAATCAGATATGAAGTGTTTAGGGTTAGGGTTAGGGTTTGGCTAACATAGTTTTCCCTTTCTCTCTCTTCTCTCTTTTCTTTTCTCTCTTATCTCTCACTTCTCTCTTCTCTCTATTTTTTTTCTCTCAGAAATGACGACTGCCAAAAGTCTTGAAAGGTTGAGAATTAGAGGGATTTTATATGAGTGGAGGAAGGTTCTGGATAGTCGAAGGCAATCAAGGGCTGAGATTAAGTCTTCCTAATATTGACTTGATCCAAGGGTTATAAGAAGGCGGTGGTTAAGTCGAATGTGATTGGTTCACAGGATAGCACAAGGATAGGTTTAAAACACATGCAGGCCATCGATAAGGATAGATCTAACGATCAGCAAACCACCAGGCAACCCTCTCACATAACAAACACAAATTGATACATTAGGAACGTGACAAGTGTTGGCCTAAGAGTGGCTTGCAAACACGCATCAAAGTTAATTACAGGCAGCACCCTGAAGTCTCTAGCGCATTTACATTCTACCCAATCAAACATTCCAATGAAAAATGATATTTTCAAAATACCATATTAACCCTACAAATTTTATAATCACACTTTTATTAATGAAAACATTATTTTAAAAAAGTTTAAAAATGTTTAAAAATTCCCAAAAAATTATTAAAATAATATTTTAAGGGGAATTTAACACACAATCAATTTTAAGCAATATATACACATGTATGCACTTCTAATGTGTGTAGTGTGATTCAATTTATACCTTCTTGGATTATTGAAGAGGATTAGAGAGATTAATTCTGAGGCACTTTGGATTCTAGGTTAGACAACCAATTTTGTCACTATTTCCAAATTAGTTGAGCACTTATACAATATAGACTTAAGTAAGTCAAATGTATAAGGTGCTTCAAAGTGTGCCAGATTTGACCAAACAGAAACACTTCTAGCACCTTTTTAAACCGTGCCAAAATTTGATATTTCTGGCACACTTTTGGCACAGTTCAAAACTGTGCCAAAATTTGATACACTTTTGGCACGGTTTTGAACTGTGCCAAATTTTTGGATAAAAGAAAAAAAATTAATTAGTTGAAAACAAGAAAATTCACAAATTGCAAATCTTGCAAGTTGTTGATAAACTAATGTTCATACAAACTTCAAAATATTACAAATCTTTAGTAATTCACAGAGAAAAAAAATTGGGCAGAGTTTCCTCTATTTTCTGGACATTCTAAAACCTGCTAATATAAAACCTGTGTGACATAAAGCCCGCACGGCCAAAACATATAACAATAAATTTATAAAAGCCCACACGACCATAAAAGTTAACAATAAAACTATAAGAGCCTGCACGGACATAACACAAAAAAATAGAATCATGAATAAATCCCTTGTTATAAACCATTGAGTTCTTCATGTGTTCCACATGAATAAATGTAAATGATAAAATGTTATCCTGCAAAAAAAAATAGGATACAAAAAAGATACGATATTAGTAACCAAGTAATTTATAAAAAAAAAAACTTACTCGAGCTAAAAAAATTACATGTAGGAGTTGCAATTATTATTATATTCTAAAATTAAAAATCTTACGCAAGTTATGACTACCTGATCAGTTCCTACGAGTTACATTAGTCCCGTGCGAGGTGTTCGTACCTCTTACGGGGTCGTTTGGGGGTTGGTTGGTTTTCACCCTTCAACGGCTTATTTTCAAGCCAAATCTACATATTTTGAAATTATCTTTGTTATCTCAAATCGAGAGCCCCGTAACTAAGCGGTCAGTTGGTATAAGTTACATTGGTCCCGTGCGAGGTGTTCGTGCCTTTTACGGGGATGGTTTGGGATTTCACCCTCAAACGGCTTATTTTCAAGTCTAATCTACATATTTTGAAATTATCATCAATATCTCAAACTGGGAGGCCCGTGACTATGCGTTCAGTTCATACAAGTTATATTGGTCCCGTGCGAGGTGTTCGTGCCTCTTTCGGGGCCATTTGGGGGTTGGTTTGCGTTTTCACCCTTAAACGACTTGTTTTTAAGTCTAAGTTTTAATTTTTGTAAATTATCATCATATTCCCAAACTGGGAGACCCGAGACTATGCGGTCAGTTCCTACAAGTTATATTGGTCCCGTGTGAGGTGTTCGTGCCTCTTATAGTGACGTTTGGGGGTTGGTTTAAGTTTTCACCCATTAACGACTTATTTTTAAGTCTAAGTGTTGATTTTTGCAAATTATAGTCATATCCTCAAACCGGGAGACCCGTGACTACGAGGTCAGTTCCTACAAGTTACATTGATCTCGTACGAGGTGTTCGTGCCTCTTACGGGGCCGTTTGGGGGCTGGTTTAGGTTTTCACCCTAAAACGGCTTGTTTTCAAGCCTAATCTACATATTTTAAAATTATCGTCATTATCTCAAACTGAGAGGCCCGCGACTACGCGGTTAGTTCATATAAGTTACATTGGTCCCATGCGAGGTGTTCGTGCCTCTTACGGGGCCGTTTGGGGGTTGGTTTGAGTTTTCGCCGTTTAACGGCTTATTTTTTAGTCTAAGTGTTGATTTTTGCAAATTATCGTCATATTCTCAAACCTGGAGACCCGGGACTACGCGATCAGTTCCTACAAGTTACATTGGTCCCGTGCGAAGTGTTCGTGCCTCTTACGGTGACGTCTGGGGGTTGGTTTGAGTTTTCACCCATTAACGTCTTGTTTTTAAGTAAGTGTTGATTTTTTCCAACTATCGTCATATTCTCAAATCGGGAGACCCGGGACTACGCGGTCAGTTCCTACAAGTTACATTGGTCCCATGCGAAGTGTTTGTGCATATTACGATGACCTTCGGGGTCTTGTTTAAGTTTTCACCCATTAACGGCTTGTTTCTAAGTCTAAGTGTTAATTTTTGCAAATTATAGTCATATTCTCAAACCTGGAGACCCGCGAATACACGGTCAGTTCGTACAAGTTACATTGGTCCCGTGCGAGGTGTTCATGCCTCTTATGGGGCCGTTTGGAGGCTGGTTCGGGTTTTCACCCTTTAACGACTTGTTTTCAAGCCTAATCTACATATTTTGAAATTATCGTCATCATCTCAAACCGGGAGGCCCGCGACTACACGATCAGTTCTTACAAGTTATATTGGCCCCGTGCGAGGTGTTCGTGCCTCTTACGGGGACTTTTGGGGGTGGCTTGGGTTTTCACCCTTTAACGTCTTCTTTTTAAGTCTAAGTGTTGATTTTTGCAAATTATCATCATATTCTCAAATCGGGAGACTCGGGACTACGCGATCAGTTCCTACAAGTTACATTGGTCTCATGTGAAGTGTGCGTGCCTCTTATGGTGACGTTTGGGGGCTGGTTTAAGTTTTCACCCATTAACGGATTGTTTTTAAGTCTAAGTGTTGATTGTTGCAAATTATAGTCATATTCTCAAACCGGGAGACCCGTGACTACGCGGTCAATTCCTATAAGTTATATTGGTCTCGTACGAGGTGTTCATGCCTCTTACGAGGCCATTTGGGGGTTGGTTTAGGTTTTCACCCTTTAACGGCTTATTTTTAAGTCTAAGTGTTGATTTTTGCAAATTGTTGTCATATTCTCAAATAGGGAGACCCGTGACTACGCGGTCAGTTCCTACAAGTTACATTATCTTGTGCGAGGTGTTCGTGACTTTTACGATGACGTTTGGGGCTGGTTTAAGTTTTCACCCATTAATAACTTATTTTTAAGTCTAAGTGTTGAATTTTACAAATTATAGTCATATTCAAATAGGGAAACCCATGACTACGAGGTCAGTTCCTACAAGTTACATTGGTCCCGTACGAGGTGTTTCTGCCTCTTACGGGGCCATTTGGGGGCTGGTTTAGGTTTTCACCCTTTAACGGCTTGTTTTTAAGCCTAATCTAGAATTTTCAAATTATCGTCATATTTTCAAACTCTGATACCTGTGACTACGAGGTCAGTTTCTATAAGTTATATCGATCCCGTGCGAGGCGTTCGTGCCCTTACGAGGCTGTTTGGGAGCTGGTTTGGATTTTTACTTTTTAACGGCTTATTTTTAAGCCTAATCTACATATTTTTAAATTATCGTCATATTTTCAAATCGGGAGACCCGTGACTACGCGATCAATTCCTATAAGTTATATTGGTCTCGTGCCTCTTACGAGGCCTTTAGTAGTGATTGTAGGTGGTAAGTTTCTTTAAAGAATCTTTTAAAGCGAATCCAAATTGACGTTACTGTAAGCCAAGTAGCCTAAGCTAGGTACTACTATAAAGTAAGGTGCCTAAGATATGCATGCTAAATGTAATTAAAGAAGAAACGTATAAATCATCATCATTATGAAAAAAAAATAGAAATATAAAGTAAGGTGCCTAAGATATGCATGTTAAATATAGTTGATTTGCCAAATATTATGGTAAATTTTCCTCATTTAGTATCCTTATGTTCTTTTATTTTATACTTTGTTCTTTTATAGAATTAAGAGCAAGGTAATATGATATCAAGTACCTGAATCCGTGCCCCTGATCTTGTATGTAGATTCTTAATAGTTTCCCCATGAAGAGCCTATTATTAAACCAACCTACAATGGAAAAAACATTTCAAGTGAGAAATGGTAGAGAAATTTTTAAGTCTTTCACCTGGGCAAATTTAAGGATATATACAGTTCATATCTTTAAAGCCCTATATATTTCTTTGGCACTTGTTGTTATGTTATTTGAGTGTGCATGCTTCATTTTGTATTGATGTTTATGTATACATACAGAAACCATTATCGAAAGGGAGAGCGCCGAACTTCGATGCCTCACAATGTGTAAGAAATAAAAATAAATGTCGCGTTCAAAGCCTTGACCACCAAACGAAAATTCCTAAAACAATGAATACTTTCAAGATATTGTGTCGGACAATTATCGCACATTGAAACTAACACTCGTCAACATGAGACTACACAATTGGGGAGTCCAATTATTGTATTTATACTAAAAATATTAAACTTTCAGAAGGTTCTAGAGACTACACAACTAAGGTTCAAAACAGGGAGCGCCCAATACAAGAGGAAAAATTATAGTGAAGTGTGTGTGGGGGGGGGGGATCATGGTAGATATGTGGGTACTTTTATAAAATGAAAAAGACAAACCTTTTTTTTCATCATAATAAAAAATCCATGACCACATTGGACAAGTTCTGGAAATACTTCACGAAAATGCTTAGCCACACCTTTGAAAGTACGTTCTATTGATTCATCCTTCCGCTGATCAAGAGCTGATATAATTTCTTTGATTTTATGCAGAAGAATAGACAGACAACCAAGTTAAATACATTCCTTATATCATCATCTTACACCACTAACTATAGCTTGAAAAGAAGATATGTGACTGATGCCTTTTCTAGAGCTGTTCTCGTTGTTCTCTGAAATTTGCATATTGATCAAGTGCTTTTTTGTTTACATGGTTGAATTGTTGTTGTTGCTCATTGCACTTGTGAAGCATTTTATACAATTCCTCTACGCTCTTCCTCTTATACCTGTTATTAAAATTGATTGAGAAAGGAATAATTAAGTGAAAAGAAATATGTACTGAAGAGTATCTTGTTCGTATGCTTTAACTAACTCTAATACATGTAAGAATTGATGAACCTACTTCACGAATTGATGAACAAGCAAACATACATGTCATAATTGGTTTAGATCAATATAATAAATTCCAAATTTACCAACATTAGTGCATAACTATGAAGTTTTCTTAACTTTTGTACTTTTGTCTCCTATCTTGTTGGCGTATTCATAACTCATTGCAACTATGAGTCGTGGATAAAACACGAATACTAGAAGGATAGGGATACAGATTTGGCACACGGATACTGCCCAGCCCCAGGAATATTTATCTAGAAATTAGGATAATAAACACATTTAAGACGCATAAATACATATATTTATTTTCTACATGAAAAGTGTAATGTGAACAAAAAAGAAAAATCTAATATATACCATACGATTGACATGTGAAACATATTAACTCACAAATCATAGTACCCAATAAGCACCAAATAATATGTGCACACATAACTACTTGTTCCACTTTCTGAGATTATTCACAACATGGATGGATTTTGATATAAATATGAAAAGTTCATATGGGTTTAGAGATCCTCAAGCATCCCTATCTCTTCGACGAAAATCTAACAACATTAATGTCACCACTAGCATACCAAGGAACATCCCAAATAATTTACTAACACCTGCAAAACTCCACCAAAAGTTACCAGACGTGAACGAGCTCATAAACCCCAGAAAAGCATCGATGAAACAATTATTCACATTTACAACCAAACACGACAACAGAAAAACCCAGAGGACATCCTCCTAATAATACTATACCATTTATAAATTACTGCATTAACTGTGTTTTTCCTTTGTCCTGGATGAAGACATGCTTTTCTCAGATTCCATCTCAAGAAATAACACGTTAACATTGTTATGAAAGACAATGATCAAGGTCCCCATCAATTTAAATTTCAAAATATGTGGGTTCAACACCACACGTTTTCTGCCTTAGTGGGGCAGACTTGGAATATTGCAGTATGTGGTAAGCCCATGCGTGCTTTTTTCCATAAACTCAAAGCTCTTAAGGATGCTATAAGGAGGTGGAATATTGAAATATTCAAGAATGTTTTTTAGTCAGTTAGTCAATCAGAAGATAGACTCCATCAAGCCACAAATAAATGACCATATTGTGTTATATTTATCAATGGATAATTGAGCAACGTTATTTTTTCAAATAAACATATTGCTTGGATCCAAGAAACATGTTGTTTAAATAGGAAATAACACATCATGTATGGTTAAATTCTTAGTTTATTAAATAAATATAGAAGAAACATTAACAAACAAGACTAAACACATTAAAAATATAAAGAAAAAAAATGAACTGAGAAGAGTGATTACCTCACAATCTCACATGCCAATTAGGAAATTGGCCTGTTTGAAGAAAGCACGCGTAAGTATATTATAATGCCCTCTATGGAGTTCATAACATGAAAAAGGATATGACAATACCAAATAATATTATAAATTCGTTCAGTGTTACATATCCATTGAGGTGAAAGGTGTTCCAATCTTATACAATCACATTTACAACAAAAATAATACCACAAACCCCTGTCTTATATAAAAAAATTGTTGTTAAATAAAATAATATACAACAATCATCAAATTTGTAATCACTAAATAGCCCAATCACCAAGAACTATATTTGATTTGATGGTATACTCTTCTAGTGTAGAAGGTGAACTCTCCGATTGCAGATGGTTTCCAAATATCCCAATCACCAAGAACTATATTTGATTACACAAATTAGTTGATCTCATAATTTGGAATCAATTATGGAAAGCAATCGGATTGTTACTTAAATTGTACCGAAGTCAATGTTATAAAACGAAGCATAAAAGACATAATGTGAATGAAATAGATGTACTAATACATTTAACTTTCACTCCCACATAGAGTTAAGCAAAAAAAAAAAAACTCAATAGATTGGAAAAATTTACGAAAAAAATAGCCTATAAACCAAATGTATCAACAAATTTACACACACACACAAACATAATTAGCAAAACACCCATTAGAAGGAAATTCCCACTCACCGAAAGGAACTAAAGCTCAAATAATATATAAATGCTCCTAAACAACATTCTCGGGGTTTCAAATTGTAAAATATAAATAAACCAACATCAAATGCCTATATGTAGACCCAACAATAATGAAAAGAGGATCATCATACTAAAACCAAAGCCCCAAATTACTTTCAATCCATATTTTTTTTCTTAATTCTTATGAACGAAAAGCCCTCAATGTCAAGATATAGATATAGAAAGAGAACCCTTAAGAGAGGAAAGAAAATACCTAATGTTGAAAAACCTAAAATCTGCAAAATAGAATACAAAACCAATTGAAACAATAAGAATTTGAATCAAACATGGGGTGAATGTTCATAGCTTTAGAAAAACATGGATGATATTTAGAACTAATACCATGTTGAAACAACGCAAATAAATCAAAACCACCCAAAATGGGGGAGAAACCCTAATTTGAAACCCGATTTGAAATCCATTATAAAACAAATCAGAAGCTCCACATGAAACCTAATATGAAACAAATCAAACCTAAACCTAAACCACATGCATATATGAAACAAAAATGGAACAAATAATCGGGAATAAGAAAAGACTGAGAGATAAGAACAACCATATTTATGACCAAATCGCATTATAGGCATTCAAATCATATAGGAATTGTTCAAGTACAAGTTGAAATATTTATCCATATGAGTTTTTCAAGTATCTAGTAAAAATATTTCTAAATATGGATCTAAATTCCTATGTCAATATTTAGAGTAAAATAACACATACCACTCCCTTCAAAATCAGAGAAAAGTCCTGGCATTATACTTGTTGATTTTCATTTCAGAAACAAGTTGACTATAAGACTCGGGTATCTTTAGGCCATCTGGGATTTCCTCAGAGTTCACTTGATTAAGGAACTTGTAAAATTCACTAACCAACCTCTGTTGCAACACCATAATGACAAAGATTCAACTTATAAAAATGTGTACGACATTAAAAAGTAAAAACTAGACATTAATATATTACCTCTGAATCATCAACCCTACCAAGAAGCCTTGGTCCTAAGCGTCTGCCTAAACAATCTGAAGGACGTAAGAAAACAAAGAATGAGAGCATAATAAAGCAAATTGGGATAAAGAAATCAAGATCTGGGTAAAGAAAAGAGAAATGTAGGGGGTACCGAAGGAAGAGCACTTGTTGATGCCTTTGAGTGTAACAACAGGGGTAAGAATGAAAGCAGAAGGCAACAAGAAAGCAAGAAAGCGAGGATGCGAATGGTGTGGAAAAGCGTGAGATAAGAGATGTGGCGAGCTGCGACCTTGATCTTCATAAAGTCAATCAATCCTATTGTTGTGACCAAATCGCGACAGTAGTGAGAGAGAGTCCAAACGGGAAGCTGTGGTGAAAAGTGAGAGAGAGGGCCAAGCGGGAAGCTGTGAGAATGAGACGGATGTGAGGGCGGTAGACTAAAACTATTAAAATGTATTTTTTAAGGGTATTTTATATCTTCGTCAAGTCTACTCAATTTTGGAACACTTTTAAACAGTGTCAAATTTTGGCACTGTTTTAAAGTGTGCTAAATTCTCATTAAATCGTGCTAGAATTTGACACAGTTTTAAACTGTGCTAGATTTTTAATATCAATGTGTGCCAAATTGGTGTTTGTGGTGTAGTGCATCATAACTAATATCTCCATATTTTTCGATAATTGAACATAAATAGAGGAAATGATCATTTTTACATATCTTTTAATCCTGCAACTTCACCAAATCCCTGTTTGTGCTCCTGTTATTTACTAAAAATACACTCCACATATTCTATTTTTTTTAAATGCTCTTATTTCTAGAGTTTCTCTCCACAATTTTAATATAACATTAATTATCATCTTAGTTTGATCCACTAAAACAATATTATCTTTAGATAACATATACCGCGGCACCTCATATTATATATGTCTGGTCAACTCATTCATAACAAGAGCAAAAAGATAAGGACTTAGTGTCAAATCTTGGTATAGACGTACAACAATTGGTAATTCACTACTTTCTCTAGCTTATGTTCATACTATAGTCATGGCCACATTATGCTTATCCTCGATCATATCAATATATCTATGAGTCACCCTTTTTACAGAAAATCCATCACATTATATCTCTTCGTATCCTATTATATGCCTTTTCTAAAAAAATTAATGAAAATCCTTCTTTTTCATTATATAACTCTCCATATATCACCTGAATACATAAATAGCTTCTATTGTTGACTTCCCAGGTATAACCCAAAATGATTATCAGATACTTTTATTTCCAATCTCAATATATATTCAATAACTCTCTCCATAAGTTTTATTGTGTGACTAATTAACTTAATTCTACGGTAATTTGAACAACTTTATATGTCTCATTTATTTTTATAAATAGGTACTAAAATACTATTTCTCCATTCATCGGAAATCTTATTTATCATTATAATTTTACTAAATAATTTTATAAGCCAAGATACTCATTTCTCCCCTAACCCAAACCTCAATAGGAATACCATCTGGTCCTAAAGCCTTCCATGTTATCATACATAAATATAAAAATCTCAAATCACGCCTTGTGATATATTTTTTCCTATGTTTAATTACAATTAATTCCACTAAATTATTACAAATACACTCCAATTTAATTATCTCAAAATTACTTGAATAACATGCCTTGATTGCAAATCTAGATAACATATAATATTGTTCCAAGTAAAGCATACAATACCCACTTGGTGAAACTCAATTCGCCATTAATCGATTTTTACTAACATGTTACGTATTCCTCGATCTCAAACTTAACTTATTTGATACTCTAATAGATTATAATATCCATCAATTGGATTTACTTGTAGAATCAAAACTTATAAATTTTTCAAGGGGTTCACAACCGAGGATATCTCCTGGCCACGAATTCCTCCTGAATATGATCTCGAACATACCCACACAATGATTTGCCAATGTACAAATATTTTGACCAAAATAAATTACATCGCTCCCATAGAAAATCAAAGAAATAATTATGTGAATATTTTAATCCTCTGGATTAAGAATCAATGCACCCTTTGCAAACTTTAGGAGACTGTGAAAGTTTATTCTCCTCAGCACATAGATTTGAAATTCACTAGGGGCATTTTTTAGTTTTTTTTTTACTTTAATACATTACTAATCTTATAGTTCAGATTTAAATACAATTTTGTTCAAAAATTAGACTTTAGTACAAACGCTAAAAAAATCCGTCTGACTTAATTGCCACCTATCAATTTTAATTAAAATAATTCATAGATCTCAAAACAATATAAAAATCAAAACCAAAATAGATTTAAAATTAGGGATAATTATATTTAGGTCCCATTTGTCGGGCAACATTCTTATAAGTCCTATTGACTTTTCAACAATCCTATAGATCCTATTCCAACTTTTTAGGGAATTTTTTCACAATTTTACCCCTTTATAGCCAACCATCCGTAACTTTCTTGAGGAAGTTACATAAGTGGTGGACTTTTTTTTTAAATCTTTAAATGATCATAACTTTTGATTCACAAATCCGTTTTTCGCAAAATTACTATTTTTGAAATCTGCTCGATGAGATCTATCAAACAAGATCCATGAAGGCTATAAAATTCAAAAGATAAAAATTTACACAAACAGTAAACTTTACTGTATGCACTAGAATATGAAATAGTTTTATATATGTGACATTTTCATAAATAGACAGTAATATTTATTGTGATATTACTATATATATATATACTGTGTAGGACTTATAGGATTGTAAAAAAATTTCCTAAAAAGTTATAATAGGACCTATAGAATTGTTGAAAACTTAATAGAACTTATATGAATATTGACCCGATAAACTAAATATAATTATCCCATAAAATTAAAGTAATTAGAAAATATCTATTGGAAAAGCGCCCCCAAGCCCCTTCGTCCCCAACCCAGGAAGCACCCAACACCCCCTCCCCCTCCGGAGGGCGGGTAATTTCTCTACTCAAAATACTAGGGCTGGCAATTTTTGACACGATAACCCGTTTATGGTAATAACTCGAAATGACCCGAACTTGACACGATTAACTTGTATAGATTTAAGAGTACCCAAAACTTATACTCAAATAAAAATCAACGCGACCCGAAAATGACACGACTAACCCGAATTGCCACCCCTACAAAATACTAACCCATCCTCCCCCTGCCCCACCATCCCCTCCTCACCTTCCTAAACTAGCCCCCTCTCCCCCGCCCCCATTTCCATCCCAACCCACGATGTGATGGGCAACAAAACCCGAACCAATAACCTGATGGTTCGGTTATTGAAAACAAAAAGGACGACATATTTTGTGCTTAGGTTTCAGAAATTTATGTATTTTCTTTGTGATTTTGAATTTTTTTGGGGATTTTATGATTTTGAATGTGTGTTTGCGGGTTATGAATGTCGATAACAAGAGGGATGGGATTTTAGTCTTGTGGTGTGTCTGAGGAAGGTTGGGGTGGGGCTGCCAATGATGGGTGTGGTGGTGGGGAGGTGGGGTTGCCAGAGTGGGGACTTTGGGTGCGGGGTTTTTGTTTGTGTTCTTGGTGGCAATAAGTTATGGTGATGAGTTTTGTTGGTTGTGGTGAGTGGCGATGGGTTTGTTGGTGGCGGTCGATGGCTTGGCTGATGGTGAAGAAGATGTTTTTTCCCAAACATTTTTCGATTCTTTTTAAACTAATATTCATTATATATATATATATATATATATATATATACAGAAAGTCTCCTGTAAGGACTCCTTATGGTGCAGACCCCGGTACATACCATTTTTTTAAAATAGTAAAAAAATGAATTTTTTGATGAAACTTCATGGATATGATCTTCATGGTGAGAAGATCATCTCCAATTTTTTTCGTCGAAAAATTCAATAAAAAAAACCGTTGAGATGAGGTGATATGTAAAAAAATAGTATAAATACGCATTTTCAACCGTTGAAATGTTGGGTCGGCGCCAGCCACTTTATTGATTGAATTTTTTGGTGAAACTTCATGGATATGATCTTCTCACTATCGAGATCATATCCATGAAGTTTCATCAAAAAATTCAATCAAAAAGTGGGTGAGATGATCGCCAACATTTCAACGGTTGAAAATGCGTATTTATACTATTTTTTTACATATCACCTCATCTCAACGGTTTTTTTATTGAATTTTTCGACGAAAAAAATTGGAGATGATCTTCTCACCATGAAGATCATATCCATGAAGTTTCATCAAAAAATTCATTTTTTTACTATTTTAAAAAAATGGTATGTACCGGGGTCTGCACCATAAGGAGTCCTTACAGGAGAGGGCCTCTATATATATATATATATATATATATATTTTATCATTTGTTTGTGTTTTCTTAATTTTAATTCAAGTTGAGAGGTTGTATTTAAGTCAGACGGATTTTTATAATGTTTTGTATTAAAGTATAATTTTTGAACAAAATTGTATTTAAGTCTCAAATCGAAGATTAATAACGTATTAAAGTAAATAAAATATGTTTTGAATACATTCCTGATGTACTAGAACAATCCTATCTGAATTATCAGAACAATTCCTAACCATCAAACAGGTTCCCTTAATCATGATAAACTACTAATATTATAGACGCAATTTTACTAATAGGATGTCAACTCCTTATTTAGTATGTTAATTACTTAATTGTATTATAACTCGAATCTTGATCTTCTGTGGCCAGGTCAAACCCAATTCACTTGAATTTCTACTAAATTTAATTGACCGACATACATATAATATATTTAACACAATCATGATTTTTTATTTCAAAATGAACCTGATACTCTTGAGAATAAAATCCCAACACATCACCCCCAAACACCCCATTTTTAACCTAAATTTACATATTCTTATCATTTTGTCAAACCAAGACTAAAATAAAGACACGATCAGTTCCCACTTATTATATTGATTCCTCTCGAGGTATTCATGTCCCTTTTCTGGGCAGCTGGTTGCTTTTTGAGATTTACCACCCCAACACCTCATTTTTACCATAAAACATCCGTATACTTATCATTAATCAAGAGTACAATAAGGATATGACTATTTATCGCATGTTACATTAGCCCCTTTTGAGGTATATGTGCCTCTTTCCGGACCATTTTATTCACTACACCAAAATGGTAAAATTGTGACAAAGACTTGTCACGGTCAATGATCGTGATATGTCCGTGATAATTCTGTCAGTAAAAAACCCTCCCCTTTTTTTCCCACCGAATTCATTCCTTCCATTTCTCTCTCTCTCTCTCAAGCGGCTGCTCTCTCTATACAAATTTGGTATGTTTTCTCTCTATTTCTCCCCCATTTATGTATATGTGTATGTATATGTGCGTGTGTCTGTATATATGTGTGTAAATGTGTGAGTGTGTGTGTGTGGTGTATGTGCGTGTGTGTGTGGGGCGCGGGGGGGGGGGGGGGGGGTGAGGTAGCAGGGCTGGGGGTAGGGGAGGGGGGGTATGTGCGTGTGTGTTTGTGTGTGTATACATGTGTGTGTGCGTATATGTGCATGTGTATATATGTGTGTGTGTGCGTGTGGTGGGCAGGGGCAGCGAGGGGAGGGGAGGGGGAGGGGGTGGGGGTAGGGTAGGGGTGGGGTGGGGGGGCAGGGGGTATATGTGTGTGTGTGTGTTTATTTTTTAATTAAATTTTTATTGGTTTATTAGATATTGCCCCTCATATTGTAGTGTCCCTTGTAAAAGAATTGATTGATTTAATATTGATTGGTTGTTATTTTTTTTGTAAATTAATAATTAGTGCCCCTTTCATATGCAAGTAGGATTGCCTCTCATTGTAAATTAGTAAATTAATAATTGTTAGTTTAATTGATGAAAATAATTAATTGAGTAGATGAATTAAAAGGAGTACGGGATACACATTTGTTGTTGCCATTGCAGTTGGATTATTGTGGATCGATGTTGGGTTGTTTAATTTTAAAAGTGGCATAACCACTAGATTATTGTCCATATGGGGGTGGAGTTTTTCAACTTTTTTATAAAATTACTTTGTATAACGAACAATATATATATATATATATATATATATATATATATATATATATATATATATATATATATATATATATATATATATATATATAGCATGATAATTAAATGAAACATACTTGAAACTACATATAGTGCGCATAGATACTAGCCTTCTAGTTCTTATGCGTACGCATTCAATAGCCCTTAGACCCATTCGAGAGTCATTACCCCTGTAATGAGATCTCTAGAATTGTCCCATTTGGATAGTTTGGGACTGCATAATTTCTGTATAATAATATTCTTAGTGGCTTAAAGTTGTTACTTTTGGAGGAAGTTCTGCGTCGTATCCTAATGTTCTCTCGGTACATACTAGATTGACAAGTGTGACTGTTATTTCAATTGATCAATTGAAATAATACTCACACTTGTCAATCTATGTCGTGTACTTGGAGAACTACAGGGATATGCTGACGAATTTTTCTCAAATCGTAACAATGTTCATGAGCTATTAAGTACATCAAACTTTACAACTAATCTAATTAATTTATTTATATTCTCAGCTCTTAAAGACGGGTGATGCGACATCAAGGCTTGCTCGTCTAGCCACTGGACCCTTGTTTGTGGTACAAGAGTACAAAAAGTATCGATTGAACGGTTACGTATTTGGCACAAAAGTGTACGAGGAAAGTACAAATGTACAGAACTCGGGCATTTCATACAAGGCTCTTACTTTCTTTCGAGCGAGCTCAAAAGATAAAAACCTCCTTGAAGCTTAAATGACTTACTATGGTGTAATTCAAAATATATTTGAATTGGATTATATAAGCTTCAAAGAGGTTGTATTTTATTGTGACTGGGTAAGAGTTGAGGATAAAAATGCTTGTAAAGTTGGTCCTGTCACCAATTTGATCATGGTTGACCTGTCCAAGTTGAAGAGCAACGACCACATGAGCGATGAGCCGTTTGTTTGTGCATTTCAAAAGTTTAACCAAGTGTTTTACTCGAAGTATATCAACAGCGAACCGTGGTCAATTGTCCTACTTGCGCCAAAGTGTCTAAATAATAGTATGGATGACTTGACTGCTCCTACCAAATATCAATCCATTTTTTTATGATAACCCGAATTTGAAATAATTTTTCAATTTGTAATACATATTACAATTATTACTTTATCAATCCGTTTTTAATGCTTTTAATTGATTTGCACTTTATCATTTTCACTCTTGTGTAGTGTGCGTGTGTGTGGGCAGTAGGGGTGGGGGTGGGGATGCTTCGGATTTTTAGTAATTGTACATATTATGAGCTAGATGCTATTGTTTTGGAATTCAGAATTGAGGTGTCAAACAACAACAATTCCTTTGGATTTGTAGTAATTGTACATATTTGCATGTCTTCTTCTAATTCATTTTGATTTGTACTATTAACAACATTTTTTTACAGCAAATGTCTCCTACAAGTTAAGGCGAGGATGATGATGTTGATTGTGATGATGTCGTCTGAGCTCAGTGGTAGCGGAGGCGAGGAGGGCTCCTCGGCCCCTAGGTTCCCCAAATATAGAAAATTGGGGATGGCCATCGAAAACAAGATGGGGTTATTAGCGAGATCCCTTGGGATGGTAAAGACGATCATCGGCCGAGGGTACACTAGTTGGAGGGAGGTGCCAAATGAGCTCAAGTTAGCTATTTGGATGGCACTACAGGTAATGAATTTATATTTATATTTATATGAATATTTCAATTTCAATTTCGATTTCAATTTCGATTTCAATTTCGATTTCAATTTCGATTTCATTTTATATTTATATTTGTATTTATTCTCAACTAACATTTTATTTGTTGGACATGAACATTCAACGTGGATCCAAAGCTACGCGATTCCGTCTTGGAGCAGTTGAGGGAGCAACACAAGATGTGGAAGAAAAATATGCGAACCCGGTACTTTGGGAAGACCCGAGAGTTCGTTATTCGAATGTGTGAATCCGTCCCGCCGAAGGAGCCGATCTCATTGGCACAATGTCAAAAGTTCATTGACAATGAGATCGGGGAGCGACAATTGGCATCTCTCCAATCGGGGAGGGAAAATCGAGCAAAAAAGATAGACGTGCACTACTTCGGCCGGACGTCTTACGCCGGGGTGGAGCATAGGATGATAGTAAGCTTTAATTTTTCTATAAATATATAAATATATTATTCTGCATTATTTTACTTTGCGGGACCGTTACTAATTTTACTTTATTTTTTTCAGGGGACAGGGAGTGGCCCTGGGGGTAGGCCACATAGGCTCGATACTTATGTGTCTATTCGGACGAAGAAGGGGAAGGATAAGGAGGTGTCCCCGAGCATCGCGGCCACGATTGTAAGTAATTCAACAGTTTACTTTTTGGTAATTACGTTATAATTTTTTTATTTACTTATTTTACTAATCATGTGCTTTTTGTCATTTCAGGCGAAGCTTAAGGAAGTGTATGAGTCGCTGTCTGATGGTGATAAGGCATCTTTGTCCACATACGCACTCAGTCAAGTGCTTGGCACTAATCGCAAGGGTAGGACAAGGGGCGTGAGTTCGCGGGTGGCCAAATCTAGGATCATCGGATTGGAGACGAGCGACACCGGGTTGGCTCGAACGGTGGACTTGCATGGCGTGAAGCTGTCCCATTTGGAGGCGATGGTTCAAGATATGTTCTCATTCATGAAGCGTTCTTTGGGAGAAAACAGTAAGGGGAAAGGGAATGAGAAGGTGGTGGAGGAGGAGGTGCAGGAGGAGGAGGTGCAGGATGATGAAGATGTGGACCTCACTGCTTCATTGCCGATACGTGCAGACTTTGATGATCCACTCCCCTATTTGGCTCCCTTCAATCGACTGATGTCGACACTTAGTTGGCCGAGTGTGTTTATACTGGACATATTTGATGGCCATCGGATAGAGCGAAGGTTGAGGTACCCAAATACCGTCCAGGGTATGCCATTTCATGGACGTTTGCTTCAAGACATCGAGTCCAAGGTGCTCATCACGCATGTGATGCCCGGGAAGGAGGACTCCCCCTTATGGTTGTGCGAACAATGCGGAACGATGTATATTGGTGGGTGTTTCAATGCGTATAACGTGTGGCCTACTCACCTCCTTAGAGCTAACCTTACCCCAGACATGTACGGACATTATTTGAATTGAATTATTTTTAAGTTGTTACGTTTGAATTATATTTGGATTATATCGTTATGCATATTGTTTTGAATGTATATTTGCATTATCTCTATTTTATTTGGATATATGATGTTTGAAGAGGTATAATGATGCTATAACAGGTACAAATATACTGCTGGGCAGTGGCAGTGGCCATACTGCCCATCATTTTTTTTTAATTCTTCCCAGAATTCTCACGTTCATTGATCGTGATAAGTCCCTGAAAAATAAAATTGTCATGGACGTATCATAGTCAATGATAATGACAAGTTGTTAAATATTATCACTGGTTTATCACGGTTATAAACCACGAAAAAACTTATCACGCTCTACGACCGTGACATGACCGTGACACGTCCGTGACAATTTTTTTTGTCACCCCCAGAATTGTCATGGTCATTGACCTTGACAAGTCCAACTTGTCAAGGTCAATGACCATGACAATTCGGTAGATTTGGTGTAGTGATTGCTGTTTTGATATTTCACCCCTTAATGCTCCATATTTAGCATAAAACTTGAATATACTTGTCATTTTGTCAAAATTAGAGTCCGATAAGGATATGGTTAGTGACCACATGATACATTGACCCCTCTCAAGGTGTATGTGCCTTATTTCGAACATTTGGTTTCTTATTTGAGTTTTCACCTGCTTATGCCCCATTTTAACCCAAAACGTGCATACACTTGTCTTTTTTGTTAAATTGATAATCCGATAAGAACATGATTACCACCCACGCATTACATTGGTTCTTCTTAAGGTTTTTGTGCCTTTATCGGGATCATTCAGTGACTTTTTTAAGATTTCACGCCTAATGTACCTTTTTGACATATAATTTCTGTACACCCATCATTTTGTTAAATCGAGAGTCTGATAGGGACACGGTCAACTCCCGTTGTTACATTGGTCTTTCTCAATTTTTTTGTGCCTCTTTCTCGACCATTTGCTTAGTATCTTGATATTTCACCCCCAATACCACATATTTAACCTAAAACTTATGTACATCTATCATTTTGTTAAATCAGGAGTCCGGTAAGGATACAAACATATCTCACATGTTACATTTGTCTATTTCTTGGTTTGTGCGCTTCTTTCTGGACCATTTTTCTAATGCTTTGAGATTCAATCCTCTAAAGCACCATTTTTTAACTTACAACTTGTATACACTTGTCATTTTATTAAATCCAGAATTCACTATGGACACGATGTGTTCTTATATGTTAAACAAGGAGTCCAAGAAGAATTAAGATTCAAGTTTCGTGTATTACAAAATGTTTAAAAATTTAGAACTAATATATACACGTATGTTTGATAAGAAAAATTATCCATCTTCCTATATGGTTCACGACCCCACACAAACTATAGAAGAAAATTTAAACCCATTGTAACGCCTCGTATGTTTTATGATATTAACTAATTAGGAGATTAATTATAATTGTAGGATTAATTAAATTAAAAGGTGAGAAATTTATTTATTAATTAATTCAGATTAAAATAATTATTAACTAGCGTGCCAAGGGTTAATACTTATTGATGAACATTATTAAATATTACTATGTGGATATATAATATGGAATTACGAAATTTTATAAATTGTCGGATTGTGAAATATGACTGTTTGGTATTTTTAAGTCACGACGCGCGTGTGAGTCGTATCGGGACTAATTGAATGGAATTAAAATAAATATTCAAGTAACTCACACAGTTATTTTGAGTGCCCCATTGAGTTCGAAAGGGCCGAGATAGTCAGAAAACTCTACTCGGGTATTTTATTTGGACTCCAGAATATTTTTAGGCCTAATCGGCACCCTGTAGGGGTATTGTTGTCCTTTGAATTTTTGGGAAAATAATATTAATGAAAATATGAAAAATAAAATAGAGTAAATGTGGGTGAGAGGGAGTCTAGAAGTTTCTAAACCTACGAGAGAGAAATAGAGAACCACGGAGGAAGAAGGAGGGAACCCATAGGTGTTCTTGGTGCAAAACTCAAGAGCTCACACCACAAATCCCACCAAAGTGCATATAAGAAGACGAGGAGCAAGCCTATACCAATTTCATCAGCGAATCATAACATCAATTCGAGGCAAGTGTTTATTCCTTGTTGTCCTTAGTAATATTTTTGCTCATGTTAGACTAGGTAGTTTCCCCATTGTTATGAAAGTTGAATTTGGTGAAAAATTTGGGAGAATTAGTTATATATTGGGACTGATTTGAATAAGGTTTGATTCCCTCATGTAGATAGGATTATGTCCATGTAATTATGATAATTTTATGATTAACCTGGGTTTAATTTAGAGTTTTGTATATAAATTTGAGAACAAGGGTTCTTGATATTTTAATTTTGGGATTTCGAATTTATTGATGATTAGTGATGATTTAATGATGATATATTGTTGGAAATCATATATAGATGTTAGGTAGTTGATTGGAATTGAATGATTGGTGTTTGGGTTGATTATTTTAGAGGTCTTAGTTTTAAAAATGGTGGAAAACGAATATGTTAAAGGTGTAGAACGTAACAAGTGTGGTGGGAGAGAGTATTGCTCAATCTCGTTCCAACGAGATTGAGCTTCGTTCGAACAAGAAAGGATCTTGCGAGATGTCGTTCAAACGATATTTAACCTGGTTTGAACGACAAGTCCAGAACTTGGAAAATTGTAATTTTTGCCCAATTAGGTTTAAGCAACTGTTTTGAGATAGGGAACTGCCATTTGGTGATTGTAAGATAGTGCAGAAATGCTAGGGAATATTCGAAAAGTAATACTTTAAATATTTGGAAAGGTGAATTAACCTTGGAAATTTTGAGAAAGGGAATAACAAAAATAAGTATATTAAGTAGTAATGAAAGAATACTTAATATGGAAAATATGTGTAAGGGTTGGTTGAATACCTTGAATTTTAATGGGATGTGGGAAGGCCTACTATATTATTATTATTATTATTATTATTATTATTATTATTATTATTATTATTATTATTATTATTATTATTATTATTATTATTATTATTATTATTATTATTATTGTGTGTACCGCATACCTACGTTGCTTGCTATCGGGAGGAGGGTTTCGCACAGTGAACAGTCTCGTCCTGGATGACCCAATGGGGGAATATTTAACTTGTACCCAAAGTATATGAACTTGGCTACGTGCTATCTGAGATGTACGATAGTTTCGACGGCTGAATGGGAGCGTAGGTATGTGCGTGACCCATTTGACTGGGGAATATACTCGCCTCCAATATTTGTATTTGGAATTTATGGTTCGTGAGAGATTGAACCAGTTGTCCTTTATGCAGTGATTGATGCACCGGGACATGATAGCAGAGTATGCATTGCGCCAAGTGGTCTTAACCTAAGGGTGCAGGATATATATATATATATATATATATATATATATATATATATATATATATATATATATATATATATATATATATATATATATATATATATATATATATATATATGTGTGTGTGTGTGTGTGTGTGTGTGTGTGTGTATAGGGATGTTGTGACTATGTATATATATGTACTTGTGGATAAATTCTACTATGTGAAATTAGTAGATACATCTTAAGAGATAATTATGGATATAAAGAATGACATCAGAAAGGCCTTAAGATATAGTTCATATAGCTATAACTCTTGTGCATATAAATAGATTAACCCAAATGCTAAAAAGATAGATATAACACAATATTGTACCCACATAATGGACTCTCGGGTAGCTTTCTCTAGTACTCAAAATCTTTTTATTGTCCTTGAAGTAGTAAAACCACTCACACCCTCTTTTCTCATGGATGAAGGCAAGACAACCTGTTGAGACACATATATCTTTGTGTCTTTTCTGAATTTTCACCCATATATGTCGGCAAAAATTATATTTATTATTATTGTAGGATTGGTATGCCCACCATTTAATTGAGAGAGTTTGTAAACAATACAAAAATAAAATTATTAATTGAAATACTAAACATTAAAACCAAAATAGACATTAGAATAAAGTTAGCATATGTATGCATATTGAAAGTGTGATCCTCTAGACGAAATTTGTGCAATTAAAAATTATTTTGAATTAAAAAATAAATACTTTTCTTTAATCCTATTTCACAAAAAAATTATCATAACGACTAAGTGCCCTGACATGATTCACACAAAAAAATTATGTCAAAACATCTGTAACCATATAAATGAATTAAAATTTTATACAGTAAATCATACGTTTAAGACGATGGTTTATATGGGGAAAATTTCACAATGGGAAAAAATCTCTTGACAAACTGACACCTTGCACTAGTATATGTAAAGTATTACAATAAGGGAGAAATGACATACAAACTCGAACCTATCAGAGACTCATTAAATCAATACCTCCACAACTAAATGTTCCCACCTTGTAGTAGCAAGAACAATAACAGATCACTCTCTAAACACTACGTATCAACCTCATTGATAATGTTGCATTCCAACATTTCCACATATCTTGTTTTAAAGTTGACGATGAGTTTTCATCATTGTAAATCAGAACCAAGAGAAACCAATAACTAACCCATAGAAAATGTGTGATTATCCTATAGGTTGATGGTGTAGAAAATTTTTGGGCTCATTAAAAAAATCTGCAAAGTATTTTTCAATCTTAAAAGGATACCATACTTAAGAATAATTTTTTTTGGAAAATAGTTTTGTCAAAACTAGCTTGAGTGTGGAAGTCTTATTTGATAGATTCAAGAATGAAGAAAAAATGAAGAAAAAATGAGGAAGTAATAAGGTTATTGATCTTACAAGATGATTTTTTTCTCAATATTTATCTTCTTATCTCTCATCAAAGAAGCAATGGACAACCCCTAGGTCATATACACAAGTGTCGAAGAAAACTGGTATATCACTCAAGTGTTTCAAGCTCAAAGGTCAAAACATAATTTTATTTGACTACCCAATTCCGATTATGTCTTGGAACATTCTCTAACAATTTCTTCTTTTAAAGATCTTAAAAAGTTTTTCCCTGGCATGAACAATTAGCGACCAAGGTCACATATGGAAGGAGGTAATTTCTTCCCATAAAATGTCCACTAATCACAACCAATAAAAGAAATTCATTGACATGAAGTCATGTTTCACTACGATGACCAAACGCAAATGAGGTCACAGATGGAAATAGAGTTTTCCATAAAATTTCAAAAAATTCAAAACTTGCTTATCGAACCTATGTCCAAGTAAATTATAAAAACAAAAGATTGATTTTAAAACACAAGTTTTATATAGGAATAATATATTGCAACACACTTTTGGAAATCTAAAAAACACTGGGTTAAATTTAAACATTTTTTTAATTTAAGAAAACATTAAACCAATTGGGTAAAATATAAAATGTCTAAGTCACTTTTAGCTTCACCCTAAAATTTATTTTAAAAAAAATATTACCATGAAAAACTATTGTGATAAATCTTTGGTGAAGTCTAGTCTTAAAATCATGAATGTGAAGTTTTTTAGTGACCTCTTGGACTAAGACTCAAAGTGGTTTTTGAAAATGTAATACAAAAATCCAACAAACTAAGGGCACTTTTTCATAGATATGATCTTACAATATCTCCCTTTCTCTATTCGATGACGGAATAAACAAAACAAATATTAAAAACATATAAATTGAATTTATCACCTATGACACAACTCCCCCGGCCAAAGGCACAAAAGTTATAAATAATATTTAGAATGATAAAATGACATAACATGCTCAATAACCTTCAAAGAGAATTTCTACCACTTGTTATGTCACACATTCGCAAACATATCAAGATACCAATGCATATTCATATACATTGAAAATATAATTAATAAAATGAACAAAAATACATAAAAATATAGATCATTCATCAAATAAAAAGAAGATAAATCTACTCCTCGTTAATATACTCTCCCCAATATGTTAGCATAAAAACTCTATTTTGTCTCAAATTGATTCTAAACTATAATCATAATGTCTATTCCTTTAGGAAACTTCTCCCCCTTTTGTCATGGAATTGACATAAGGAAAGATGAAAGAATTAATAAAAGTAATTAGTAAGACATTAGAAAGCAAACTACTTATAGTTGAGATTAAAAACAAGCTAGAGTATAAACCATGCTATTAATCAAAATAAGCATAATTTATCAAAGTAATATGGGATATGAAACATGTGGTCTACAATTTAAAGAAATAAAGGATCATTAATGATACAATAATCCAAATATATAAATAAGCACAACAATAATCATACGATTATAACATCTCTAGTTATTATGTAACCAATTAAGATCCTTAAAATTTACATCTTAACTCAAAAATGGTTTTACAAAGAGACACAAGAATATTTATACCAAGTGAGAACTCCTAGACCAATTTCGATAAGTAAAAATATAGGCATTATTATCACACTTATCAAAATTTGAGTTTATGTACAATGTTCATAATTAAGAAAATATTATATATAAAAGGATAAGAACACGATGAGATGATGAACAAATAAGATAATATCAAATCTCGTTTGTGAAAAATAATTAACACCATTTAAAAGAAAGTTCTAATATCAAGTTCAATTCAAATTTAATTTGGGAAACTGCCATGATAAATCTTTAGTGAAGTCCGGTATTGAAATCATGAATGTGAAGATTTTTGGAGACCTCTTGGAGTAAGACTCAAAGTGGGTATTGTAAATGAAACAAGATAATCTAACAAGTCGGGGCACTTGAGCATACATATGTTCATACACATATAAAGATAAAACACAAAAACTCCTAAATGTTTTTTGTAATCATTGTCATATTTTGATTCAATAAATAGAAAATAATTATGGGAAAAATCACACATAATATTATCCATATGCCATAGTTAACCTTACACAACCTAACGATTAAACATAAATAAGAAGAAGTAAAGTAGAAATGTTTATTTTGAACACACATTTACCTATTACTTTTTATACTATCAACAATTAGTGTTGGGACATTCACAGATAAAATGGCATTTAAACCAACAGTTATCGTAACCTCCACCACCACCTCTGTGTGACACTGCGCCTAATTAATTACCGGGTGATCAGTCCTTAATTAATTAATTTCAGAATATCAAGTTGGTTCAGATAATGCATCACTGTCGAAAACTCAAATTTTAATTTAATAAAAACTAAACATCTAATATTTAAAAAGGGTGATGTTCAAATATTATCGTGTCACTAACTAATATAACAAAGAATACCAACAAATACCATGCACCACAGTAACATAAATAACGTCTAACTGAAGTAAAATAAATGACTGGAGTAAAACACATCTAGATACAATCCCATACAATAAATCCAATAAAAGGAAATCAAATCTAAGAGAGAATTTAAAACAACAAAATCTTTGAATGTAAACAGAAGAAAGGACGACATGTCTAAAAGAATAGATAACTGAAATAGGGAGAATAGGCTGAGTCATCTACTAGAAATTATTCTGTAGCTCCCACAACAGCTACAGCATGACAACTGAATAGAGTCTCCTAAGTCCGGTGTCCCTGTGGTTGGGAACCTAAAAATAATGGAACAATAGAAAGATATACAGGAAAATGGGTCAGAGCCCGAGTTTAAAACAGTTTAAAATAGCAAGTGATTAAATTGAATCCATTAGAAAAATTATTATTCAAGTTAACTTAGCGTACTCACTTGAGATACTTACCCCTCGATCTAGTATGCACGCCTAACGAGCCTAACTACCCATACTAGTCATTATACCTTGACTCGATACTAAGTACATACTATTATGATGGAAAGACTCCTTAAATAACTCAAAGCCGACGTACTTAAGATTTCGATATAAGTTTAGAATTACTATAGTTTATTCTAATATTCTTCTAAATGCCCAACTAATAATACCATAAGTACACATTTAAAAATAGAGTCATCAACTTAAGACACCAAACAGGATTTCGGTATACACACATTATTCTCTTTATGTATACATATCAATTTATATATAAATGTAGAAATATTGCACCCCTGGTTAATAAACCCTTAGTGCTACGCATACTCGGCTATCTAGTCCCATTGCGACGCTCACGCATAGAGGACAACAGGTTCAATCTCTCGAGAACCAATAAAAACATAAACACCTATTAGAGGCAAATATAGTTCCAAGCCGATGGGTTACACAATACCTACGTACCCATATGACCATCATCACTATCATTCTCACGGATAGCCCGTACCTAGGTTCCATGCTCTAGTGGTACGACTCTAAATCCCCCGAAGGAACACAAGATTTGGTCGTCCACAATGCGTTAAACTCCGTTCGATATCCAGTAGCTAGGTATGTCATACACATAATATTTTAAGCAATAAGCATACACACAATTTATATAAATTCATTGGCTTTCCCGCAGCCTAGTATTCACAGAACGTATAATATATCCCCAGTTATACCCCGTACCTTATTCGTATGTATTCTCCCTTATATTTTTGCATCTCTCTAATTCTATGAATTATCATACCTTCCGAGGGTCGACATATTCTCCGCTCACTAATAATTATAAATTTTAAGTCACTCGACATTAATACAGGTCTAACAATTATTTAAATAAGCCTACGGGAAGTTTAAAACAAAAATCGGGCCTTAAGAGTCATTCTGGAATCTCGTTAGAAGACCTAGAAAATCTCATTCGAACGAGGGTCTTTTGAACGAAGGCCCCCTAATTCGAACGAACTACCAAACTAGTTAGAAGGGTCACTAGATTGTCATTAGAAGTCTCGTTAGAACGAGGCCGTTCGAACAGCTTAGGGGGGGACTTCTAACGAAATTTCTGAAGTTGCCCAGTTCATCTTTTCAAGGTTCATTTTTCCAGATTTTATCCTCTTCAATCTTAACCTAAACCAATTCCAACCCAAGTACAAGGTTTCCAATCTACTCTAAGTCACCCTAGAACACTTCTTAGCATAGTTTAGGGGTCAAATCCTTCTAATCATCGAGTACATTCAACAAATTCCTAAATTTTCCTATGTGTCATATTAACATAAACCCAGAATTATTAATCTGTTAAAACCCCATTTTTATTTCGTGATTTTAACATCTAATTCATCAAATTTCACATTCCTAATAAGGGGAAATATCCTCTACATGCAAACCCCCATCAAATTTCTAATATTCCTACACAATCTCATCATAGGTAAACCAAATTTGGTATTAATAGTTCTAATACCTCAACATATGCTAACAAGAATAATAAATGCTAAGAGAAAGAACAAGATAATCACTTTCCTTAAAATAAACTTTTGATTCGCAGGTTGAAATTGGTGTGGGAACGATCCTCTTAACATGATTTACGCGCTGGTGTACTTTTTGGTGTGAAAGCTTGAGTTCTTGGCTTAGGTCTCTAATGGAGTCTTCTTCTTCTTCCTTGGTTATCTCTCTTTTTTCCTCTATTTATCACATAGGTTGAAACTTACAGGCTACTAACCCTATATGCTTTTAATTAAACCCAAATTTCATCCATTTAATTACCCAAAAATCCCTAAAGACCAAAATACCCCTCCGGGGTGTCGTTGTTGATTAAAAATGCTCCGGACTCCAAATAAAATACCCGAGTAGTGTTTTCTGACTATTTAACCCTTACGGACACTCTGGTGCACTCAAAATAGTCATTCGAGTTATACAAAAATAATTTACCTTTTAAAGCCCCAAATACATACTAGTGACGTGACTCATATGCATCCTAAATATTTATAACATAACTGCCGTGTATCTCATCCCCGACCATAATATTATTTTAAGAACTACTAACTCTCATCACGCTAGTAATTATTATCATAAAATCTGATTAATTGGAATTTAAATTTTCTCCCTTTAATTTAATTAATCCCCCTTTTCCCATAATTTCATAAAAATAAATATGCGTAAAAATACGGGATATTACATACTTCCCCCTAATAACAGAATTTCGTCCCAAAATTCAGAAAATAATATATATATATATATCTGGAAAGAAGAACTCTGGATAACTTTCACCTATGTCATCCTCGCGCTCCTAGGTTGATTCCTCAACGTTATGGTGCCGTCACTGAACACGTACTAGTGGTACTATTTTCGATCTCAACTTCCTCTCGCTACGGTCTAGAATAGCAACCGGCCCCTCCTCGTAGGATCTATCAGGGTGTAAGTGTATCTCATCCAACGCAATGTGGGTGTGGGCCAAATCATCTCGAAGAAATCTCCTCAACTAAGAGATATGAAACACGTCATGGACTCTATGCAAGTGCTCCGGTAATCCAAGTCTATAATCAACTAGCCCAATCCTCTCGATAATGGGGAATGGCCCTATATGCCTAGGCGCCAACTTTCCTTTCTTCCCAAAATGCATAACTCCCTTCATAGGAGACACTCGAAGTAACACCTGATCTTTAATGTTGAACTCGCGAAAATACCATCAGGCATCAGCGTAGCTCTTCTGTCGATCTTGAGCAGCCCGAATATGGCTCCATATCAACTCTATCCTTGTCGAAGTATCCTGAATCACTTCCGCACCAAGTAACTTGTTATCCCCCACTTCTAGCCAACATGCTGGGGAACGACAAGGTCTACCGTATAGTGCCTCGAATGGATCGATACTGATAGTACACTGGTAGGAGTTTTTGTAGGCAAAAACTCCACTAGTGGAAGGTACTTCTCCCAGCCTCCGCCAAAATTAATGATGAAAATACATAACATGTCCTCCAACATCTGATTTGTCCGCTCAGTCTGACCATCCGTCTGCGGGTGATAGGCTATGCTCAGTCGTAACTCCATACCCAATGCCTCCTAAAAAATATCCTAAAATAAAGACACAAACACCTTATCTCTGTCAGACATGATATTGAGAGGCACTCCGTGGAGTCTCACTATTTTTTATATGAAAATCTGGGCGTACTGTCTCGTGGTGTAGTCTGTCCTGGCTGGTAGGAAGTGGGCTACCTTGGTCAGCTGATCCACTATCACCCATATCGAGTCATGACCCCTTTGATATGTGGGTAATCTTGTGATGAAGTCCATGGAAATGCTCTCCTATTTCCACATAGGAATCTTTAATGGTTTTAGAAGTCCCACCGATCTCTGATGATCCACCTTTACTAGCTGACAAGTGGCACATTTCGAAATGAACTCTGCAATATCCTTATTCATCCCTCTCCACCAGTACTGTCTACGTATATCCTGGTACATCTTATCCCCATCGAGATGTACTGCAAATCGAGAACCGTGCAACTCTGTCATCACCTTGTGTCGCAAATCTTCACCCTCAGGAATAACCAATCTCCCATTGAAGCTTAGACCCCCGTTTGAACCCACGGTGTAATACTCAAACCCCTCAGCTAGAAGATTCACCATTTGACTTTGGCAGAATGGATTATCTGCCTGAGCTTGTACTACTCCTATAATAATCTGGGGCGTGACCATCATAACAGATATAAACGATCGAGCCACCGCATCCTGAATTCCTAACTGATTCCATTTTTCTTTCCATACCTCGGCCACCTTACCGACTGTTCTATGGCTAAATGTGTCTGCTACCACGTTAGCCTTCCCCGGGTGGTATTGGATATCAAATTGATAATCCTTCACAAACTCAAGCCACCAACGTTGACGCATATTTAACTCCTTCTGTGTGAAGAGGTACTGTAATGACTTGTGGTCCGTGATCAGATTAAATTTCTTCCCTAGGAGGTAATTTCTCCAAATTCGAAGTGCAAACACCACCGCTGCCAACTCTAAATCATGGCTGGGGTAATTTCTCTCGTGAGGCTTAAGATTATGGGAAGCATAAGCTATAGCTTGATCTTCCTGCTGCAGTACACCTCCAAGTCCTAATAAGGATGCATCAGTGTAGATTAGATACTCCACTCCCAGCTTGGGTAATTCTAACACTGGTGCTGAGGTTAATTTATCTTTTAACTCATCAAAGGCTAACTGACAAGCGTCACTCGAGATAAACGACACCCCTTTGCGAGTCAAATGCATAAACGGACCCGCTATCTTTGAAAACCCTCGAATAAACCTCCTGTAGTATCCAGCTAAGCCTAAGAAACTGCGTATCTTGGTTAGTGTCGTGGGCTATTCCCACTCCCTCACCACTGACACCTTCCCCGGATCCACGGATATCCCTCTATCGGAGATGATATCCCCAAAAAACTGTACCTCCTTCAGCCAAAACCCACATTTCTCGTATTTTGCATATAACTCATGCTGGCGAAGTATCTCTAAAACTTGCCTCAAGTGCTCGGCATGATCCTCCTCAGTTTGTGAGTAAACCAAAATATTATCTATGAATACGATGATGAACTGGTCCAGGAACTCTCTGAACACCCTGTTCATCAAGTCCATGAACACGGCTGGGTCATTGATTAGCCCGAAAGGCATAACCCTGAATTCATAGGAACCATATCTCGTTAGGAAAGCGGTCTTGAACATGTCCGGTTCCCTGATACGTAACTGATGGTATCCCAATCTCAAATTAA
This sequence comes from Sambucus nigra, assembly GCA_949130495.1. Classification (NCBI taxonomy): domain Eukaryota; kingdom Viridiplantae; phylum Streptophyta; class Magnoliopsida; order Dipsacales; family Adoxaceae; genus Sambucus; species Sambucus nigra. The sequence goes on along the minus strand of OX422211.1, from coordinate 612,985,190 downwards.
TCTTTGAGAAGAAAGTCGCTCCTCTCAACTGGTTGAATAAGTCATCGATTCGAGGTAACAGATATTTGTTTCGTATCATGACTTTATTCAACTCTCGATAATCAACACATAACCTCAACGATCCATCCCTCTTTTTAACGAATAGTACGGGAGAACCCCACGATGAAGTACTCCTATGGATAAACCCCTGCCCCAATCACTGTTCAATCTAGTCACGTAACTCCTTCATCTCTGTTGGAGCCATATGATAAGGTGTACAAGCTATCAGTCAAGTATCTGGTGCTAAATCAATGATGAAATCTATCTCTATGCTCGGTGGTAACCCCGAAATCTCCTAAAACGCATCGGCAAACTCTCGAACTACAGGAATCGAATCAAGATGAACCACAACCTCCGTAGAGGTCTCCTCCTCTATATAGTATAAATGAGTGGACGATCCTCCCTCAGAGCGAGGCATCGCCACCAGAAACATCTCCTGCTCGGGTATGGAAAAAACTATACTCTTACTATAACAATCAGTCATGGCCCTATATCTGATAAGCCAATTCATACTCACAATCGCGTCATACTCGGACATGTCTAATACGAGCATGTCATCGGGTAAGATAAACCTCCCAATCTCTATACCCACTCCCCAAAAAATAAAGGAAACAACAGAACCCCTATTCAATGCTGAGTCCATATAAGTGATCATATCCTCTGTTGTATCAAATAACCCCGTAGTATGTGCAAGCTCCGTGGAGATAAAATAGTGTGTGGCTCCCGTGTCAAATAAAATACGCCCCAAAGTCCCTTGGATAGAAAACATACCCTCAATCATTGGCGGGTCCTGTGGGACTACGAACTTGTGAAGATTATAGATTCATCCATACTGAAGCTGCCCTTGCTGAACTGGGGAGGCTGGAATGGGTGGCAGTGCTGCCATCTGTGGAGGTGTTAGAAGAGCTATGAGAAATAACGGTCTATAGGGTTCCTGACGAACACCCTGCTGCTGCTACTGGCCTCTACTCTTCTGAGGGTAGTCCTGGCATTTATGACCAGTATTGCCACACGCAAAACAGCTACCTGGGAAGGGTCCTCCACTTTGCCCCTACTTTCCCTAACCTGATGGCCGTTACCACCCCTCCCTTGGCCGTTTTGGCCTTGCTGAACCTGCTACTGGACCTGATGGCCGTGTTGGCTCTGATGGACATGTCAAAAGCCTCCCTGCCCATGTCTAAAACCACATGACTTGAACCTCTTAGGATCCCTCGCTGGGAACCCTAATCACTGTGCCTATATTGACCCTGAAATGCCTGTGCCCCACCGGAATAATTCCCTCCTACCCTACCCTACTGGCTAGACTATCCAACTTTCTTAACCTCAAACAAGTGGAAGTTGTGGTCCTGGAAGTAGAGTAGTGCTGCATTGACCACATCTGAATAGGTGACCAAGGAGAGATTGCCTATTAAATGCTGGAGAATCCTCCATGTCAACCCATCCATGAAGCGCTAAATCTTTTTCTCTTAAGTTGGGATCTCACTTCGTACAATGTTGAGAAGATTCATAAACTATGCCTCGTACTCTTCCACGGTCCTTCCTTCCTGCTTGAGATTTGCTAACTTTCAACTCATCTCTGTCTGGACAGTCGAAGGGAAGTACTTGCGATCAAACCGCACCCAAAAGTCTCGAATATTGAGTGTGTCTCTCTCCTCAGCGGTGGTGATGAACTCCCACCATTGTAGTGCTGCCCCCACCAGTTTGACCGTGGCTAAAATTTGACTCTGTACCTTCGTGCACTCGTGCATTCTCAAATGCCTTTGGATGTCCTTTTTCCATTGGCTCGCTACGACTACATCGGAGCTCCCTGAAAACTCCGAAGAATGCGACTTCTATAAGGCATCCTTAACATGCTCCCAAGCATACGGGAAAGCCTGGGCCTGAACTGGAGCCACCATCGGTGCCTGAGGTGGTGCATGTGGCACTACTGCCAAAGCATCATTTATTGCCTGAGCTACAATGGCAGCCACTTCAGCGGCATTCATCATACCCTGAGCAGGTGCAGGCTGGGCATCCTTGAGAAATCTTTGTTCACGTTTAGGAGGCATCTGAAAAGAGAGAAAAGTTTCATAAGTCTACAGTTATATTCTCAAAATAGCATAAGAACATAAAGCGTATGAAGAGTACAACAATCCTAAAATATAGGGATCTATATCAAAGGGCGCTATGCGAAAACATAATAAGCCGTATAGATCGCAAGGACACTAGAACTTGATGCTCTGATACCACCTGTGACACCCCGCCTAATTAATTACCGGGTGATCAGTCCTTAATTAATTAATTTCAGAATATCAAGTTGGTTCAGATAATTCATCACTGTCGAAAACTCAAATTTTAATTTAATAAAAACTAACCACCTAATATTTAAAACGGGTGATGTCCAAATTTTATCTTGTCACTAACTAATATTAAAAAGAATACCAACAAATACCATGCATCACAGTAATATAAATAAAGTCTAACTGAAGTAAAATAAATGACTGGAGTAAAACACATCCAGATACAATCCCATACAATAAATCCAATAAAAGGAAATCAAATCTAAGAGAGAATTTAAAACAACTAAATCTCTGAATGTAAACATAAGAAAGGACGACATGTCCAACATAATAGATAACTGAAAAAGGCACTACACCAAAATGCTAATTTTGTGACTGCCCTTTTGTGACTGCTAATGGGGGTGACAAACTTATCACTCCCAGGAGCAGTCACGAAACCATTTGTAACTCCCATTAGGGGTGATAAAATCAATGGATAATAAAAAATTTGAGTCAATTAGTTTGTCACCGCTAATGAGAGTCAAAAATGTTACCATATAATTAATTTGTGACTCCTATAAGCAGTCACAAATTTATAACTGTCACAAGCTGCCACAAATTTATCAGTAGGCCTAAGTTATGACTCTTATGAGCAGTCACAAAATTATAACTGCTATGAGGAGTCACAAATTTTGGTATAATACTAAGTTTATGACTGTTATCGATAGTCATAAATTTGTAACCGCTCTCATCAGTCATAACTTTTAGTCTAATACTAAATTTGTGACTTCTATTGGCAGTCATAAATTTGTAACCGCTCTCGACACTCACAAATTTTGCCTAATACTTAATTTATAACCGCTATTGGCGATCACAAATTAACTTTAATTTCCCTCTTCTCTCTCATCTCTCTCTTTTACCACTCCTGCCCCTTTCTCAAAAAGTTTCACTCCCGCCCCCGCCCCTTTCTCTTTCAATCTCTTTTCACTGGTAAGCCCTCTCACTTAGGGCGATTAAACGATTACGGTATTTACTTCTGGTAGTCGGATCTATTTCCACTGTCCCAAACTTCACGCCGGGGTGGTTAAACAACTACGGTATTGGGTGGGTGACTATTGGGTTTTCCTTCTGGAAGTTGGATCTATTTCCACTAACCAAATCTTCTCACCGGACCATCTCCATTTAGTGCAAACTAGAGCTCCGGTAGCTCAGATATTGTAAAAAGACCACAACAAAACTAGCCAGTGTTCGATCTCTCAAAACCGGATTCATTTCGGATCACCCATATCCGACTGATTTGCAAATGACAGCCAGTGTTCAATCTCTTCATTGAAGAGGGGATTTCTGACTCTGTTTAGTGAGTATAATTGAATCCCACATCTGGTATACTAGACCAATTTCTTGGCTACGGCTGAATCAAATCTTTTTGTGAAGTGAACTAATTGATGGTGGGATTTTTTACTCTGTTTAGTGAATTGATTTGTTGCGTTACTCTGGATGAGATTGGGATTGGTCATGACACCAATAAGCCAAACGAGTCGCAGAGACAACGTGAAACCAGTTAGAGGCGATCCTTTTCCGATGTCCTCAAATCAAACCTGCCAAAGGAAAATATGGGACAAATTCCATTAAAGCTACTGACCAAGAAAGGAGAGGAACCTGCTATTCTTCATTTCCATTTCGGTAAGCCCTAAATATGCTTATAAGCCCTAAAGTTTGACTTATTTTTGCAAATTAAGTTGATGTATTTTTCTTATACATTTGGGTTTCAATCTGTTATTATCTGTATCTATTGCGTTGCAGATACTATTATCACAATGAATGGGGTAGTAGCTTCATATTAAGAAATTATCAGGTTTGATTTTTCTTCTTACATGTTGAATGTGTGGTTATGGTTTCATAAATTCAAAATCTGGGTGGACTTAGGTTATGGTTTGTCGAATTCCTCACTCATGAGTGAGGAATTCGAGTCTATTGTAGAGAGTGAGATGTCATAACATGGTAGTGTAGTTGCGAGTGAGGGTGAAGATCCGTATCGTCCCATGAGAGACCACTTATATCCCAAGTGAACCTTCACTCTGAGATGCATTTTACTTCCTTATAATGCAGGGTAATTTCACTTTCGTAATGCGATGATCCAGATTCTTCCGACCTTTCATGGTTTGGATTCATAAAAGCCTTACCTCCACATTCATGAGTTCGAACAGGCATGCGATACATTTTGTGACCAAGCTTTCACTTAAGATGTCATTCACTTAAAACTTTTTCCTTTCTCTTTGAAGGATAAATCAAAGTCCTGACTATGGTCTTTATCACTGGACTCAATTGGATCATGGAGGGACACGCAAGCCAAATTTCTCATAAAATTCTTCCCTCAACATCGAAAAAATTCCATCAAAGCTCAAATTTAAACTTTCCAACAAAAAAAAATGAGCCATTTGATCGATGTTATGAACGTTTCAACGAGTTTGTTAGCACATTCCCCCAAAACGATTTTGAGAAGTTTAGGCTCATCTCTTTCTTCCACCAAGGGCTAGGCATAGCTTCTAAACAACTCATCGAGACAATGTGCGAGGGAGCATTTTGGGGATTAGATGAAAATGATGCAGAGGCCCACCTTAAGTTTGTCGCCGAGACCACTCATGCAGAGTCCCTGTTTTCGATACCTGGTTTACCAGTTTATTATTTGAGCAACCAATGTACTCTTGAGTCGATATTAGGACACACTAGAGACATTTTTAAAGTTACATCACGTATCACATGGATTCTAGTATTATTACCTTTAATCACATGATATCAATTTCAGGTTGTGTAATCTAAGTTCTTAACTTTCAAAACATAATTAATATTAATAAATTCTAAACAATCCTAATCCTAAAACCATATATAGATGAACTCCCAAAATGATTATAGCCCTAAATTTGTATGAGAGTCATGCTTATAAATTAAGAAACCGATTATAAAAGATTTTACAAGAGAATTCTTGCCTTACAAGATTAATAAGGGCCCCTCCTTTAAAATCCTCCTCCTTTGTTCCTCTCCCAACTTGTTAACTTCTATAGAGGGTTTATGGATGATAAGTTTGATTAAAAATGGATGGGAAACCTAATTAGGATGACTTATATTGTAAAAAATCTCCCTAATCCCATATCTCCGCATTAGGCCCAATTTCAGGCCCCCAAATAAGCCCAAAATATTACTCGAAATGGTCCACATCTCCCCTAAGAGTATATATATCCCCAGGTCCCAACTTAGGATGTTTAGAACACCTAAACGAGCTTCTAAATCACTTCGAAACCTACTTGTCTTAGGTATATGAAAAATTAAACTTTTATATTATGTTAATCATGTAGTATAAATAATTCACGTAACATGGAAATAAATTATTCTACCAACGTACACATGCAGTATAATTCGGTCACATAACCATGCTTAATAATATCAAGATAATTAATTATTATAATTATTCTAATTTTAATGACGTAAAAGTACGGGGTGTTACATTATCCCCCTAATAATGGAATTACATCCTCGGAATTCGACACATACCTGACTAGAAGAGTTTTGGATACTTCTCTCGCATGTCATCCTGCCTCTCCCGTGCGAACTCATCCTTGTTATGGTGCCCCCACTGCTCGCACTACTCATACTCTGATTTTTATAGCAATTGTTTTTTACATATTTGTTATTTGATTTGTTTAAAGATTAGTTTAGTTACAAATTTATTTACAAGTTAGTTTATTTACAGATTTATTTATATATTTGGTGTATTGTGAATACGGTTTAACTGTGAATTGAAGTTGGGATAATTATGCATATTGTTGTCTAATAATGAATTGAAATATGTACATGATTTAGTGTATTGTGAACATGTTTTCACTGATTTTCCTTTTGGAGTTTTACTATCTGGAGGGCTTGATTCATCGTTGGTGGCCTCTATCACGGCTCGCCACTTAGCTGGTTAAGTTGACAATATCGGTCAGTCATATTATTTCTTTTTTGTTGACTATTTTGATTATTTTTTATTCCATAGTTGCATGTTAAAGGGTTTATGTTCTTAATTGAATTGGTTGGAATATTGTATAGGAGGATCCAACATAAAAGATTGCATACGGAGGAGAGTTTCAATATGTGGATTGATGCAAATAAAAGGTAATTTTAATTCTTGATTATTGCTTAATAAAATTAGTTTTTTTACTGATTGATTTGTAGTGGTGATAGGAGGTTGAGGGTGAACCAATTGAAAACCCGGATTGTCAATTGGTTGTTGTAGTATAGTTTTAAGATTAATTTATGATGATAGTTGTATACTTGTTTGTGTGAATGTTAGTTTTAATTATTGATATGTTTGTTTGTGTTAATTAATTCATGTCCTTTTGCAAATAATTTATGCCATTAATCAGATTTACTATTCGATTATGATTTTATTTTGTCCATTGCAAGTAGTTTATGTTAATTTTTAACATTCAAATCACTAAGTGTTGGGGCACAAACTCTAACATATGAACATATGAGATGGTACCCAAAAGCAATAAATAAAAATACAAGCATTAGTTAAAATTATAATTTAAACAAAAAATTAGTAAACGCAAACAAGTAATATCACGATCTTTAAACAATCTAAAAAGATAAACTTGATATTTCACGAATTGAGTGGCACGATATGAGGCACGAACACCCCAAGACGCACAAAAGTAACCTAAGGGAAGTGAATGTGTCCTAACTGGACTCCCGATCCGCAATTGACTTCTATACGATTGTTTTAGAATTAAAAATAGGATTTAGGAGTCGAAAACTCTAAATAGTAACCGAGTGGCTTAAAAAGAGGCGCAGACACTCTAAGAGGTACCAAAGTATGGTACCTTATCATTTTGCTGGATGGTTGCGCTAGATGGGTAAGTTTCTTTATGAAATCAGATTTGGACTAGATTAGATCTAATGATGGTTATGATTTTTAGGGATTTGATACAGATTAATGTTGTTTTGATCCATTGATCGCGTGGATCACTTGTTGGTTTTTAATTTTCTTTGATTGATTTTTAATGGTGAATCCTAGACCAATTGGAAGGTCGAACATGCATAGATGTTGTCTTCATGACCAAGAAGCATAAACTTTCATAATTGAGAGGAAAATAAACAAATAAGTATGTTTAATGATGTTCTTTATTTTGTGAAGGAAATCTAATGTTTGTAATGGACAGTTTATTGGGAGATTAAAACATATTAGAATGTGAAGTTATTAATGATAATTATGTGGCGACTCATGTCATGTTTTCAATTCAAGACAAATAGTGAATATTGATTATCAATTTGAACAATTCTTATTCACTGTATATGAAACTTAAATATGTTTGTGGTTAACTTTCACGTGGTATTTAACTGAACTTAGTTTTTTTCCAAAACATTTGTTAGTTTTTACACTTTATGGGGAATGTTATTTGAATGTCCATATTCAATTTAAAAATAGTAAATTTTTCAACCACATTTTCCCGCGCATCGCAGGGGTTACCACTAGTATCTAATATAATTTCATATTCAATGTTCTTTAATGCGAGTGGGCGAATTTGATTTGCTGACATTTGGTTGACTACCCAAAATTTCAATTTTGTTGTCCTTTTAAGGTGTATTCACGGGTAAAATGTGTTGATACTCTAAAAATAAGATATTTAAGGGTAATATAGAAGAGAGTCGCCCCACACTTTTTCCTTTACAAATAATAAAACATCTTCTTTAGAAACAATGAGTGTGTACATGAGCGTAGCATAAGAACTTAATAGGACTTCCATACTTCTAGAACATTATTCCAAGTCTAGGGATCATGTGTTACTAAGTTCAAAACTTGTCCTATACCTTTAGTTTGGAACTTAATAGGTTGTTTCAGGGGTTGTCTTTTACCTTTACTATTATACTGAAATTGTTCTTGTATAGGAGTTGGTCTTTCAACTGGTCCTGTGTAAGTTGGTCTAGGTAAATTAGTATAGGTAGTTATATGTTCGAAGGTCTAGTTCTTTGGAAAGGGGTACTAAAGGTAGTTGTACTCTGTGTATCCATAAGGTCTTTTTGATGTGAAACATAAGTGACTATACTCTTATTATCATCTTGACTAATAATACTCTGAGTATCTTCTATTTTCTTTTTATCTATCAACGGCTTCTTGCCAATATTCGAGAAATGGACATAATTAAGGATCATAATTTATCCCCGTGATAAAAGAAATGTACATCAAGACTAATAGATAGAGAGGCGCTTAGTTTGTGGCGTTGCTTCGGAATGAACCCAAAGCCTTAATAGCTGAAACTTTCAATATGTATTGATGTATGCTATTGCGGCCAATGCTCCCACAAATGGTCCAATCCAGAAGATCCATTATCCATCACAATAACCACATGTCATTCACAAAATTAACATATATATATTAAGATTCTATATGCACATGATGGAAAAATCAACTTACATGGTCATCCCAAACTATATTACATAAACATTAAGTACATAGTATAAATGTTCTATAAGGATAAACGATGTTTAAAGGGGGTGGACTTACAGGGACGTGAGAGTCACGAGCGCTCCTCTTAGGATCAGTAGGTGAGAAAATAGTGTACACTAGAACAAAAGTACCATAAGTTGTGCCCTTGACGTAAAAGTTCTGATATGATGCTACTATTATACCTGATTTCGTTGATGTATGATCAAATTGAAAAAATGTGTACATTGATTTTGATTTTACTATTAATATAGGTCATTTTCAACTTTTGCATACCGACATCAAATAATTACTTAACTCATTATATGTATTTCTGCAGTTAATAAGTGTGGCTATACACATTTGATTCGGGGATAAAACAATACGCAACACCACGTGAATATGAAGGAGTTTTCTGTGGAGTACAATTATGCTAACTCCAATCAAGTATTTTGTTTTAATAATGGTAGAATTGTTACAATTTTGATTGATTTGGGAATTTTATCGCGCATGTTGTATAATCAGTACTCACATACGCTCGTAAAATAATGGGATTACCTTTATCCTTACTCGTATCCCCCTCGAAAAATCTCTACGACAAGGGATGTTTGGTTTGAAACAAAATGAGGATGCAGTCATGGTGAGGTCAATCAGCTTTGACTCACAAGAAGGGGACACATTAAGAACAGTTAGCTTGAAAACAGGGGATTTAGAATCACACAACACTAACAAATCTTATTGTTCCAATGAGATGATTATTGAAGAATCCTTAAGCTCCCAATTATAAAGACAACTACAACTGCCGCATATTTACCCCGTAGGCGCAACTGATCATCAAACCACCCATATTTATGTTTATTTACTCATCATCCAATTTGTAATTTTGGAGACATTTCCCACACTTTATGGATACAAAATTCTTTTAGGCTCAGGTTGTGCCTCTCCTTGCAAGATCCAATTTGCAAATTAATAGGGATATAGAATGGGCCAATCTAATGCTTGGTTTTGTGCAGGTAATTTATTTTATTTCATTTTGTATATATGTAATCATCTTTGTAACTTCACTTGTATAATTTTGATGTACATCATGGTTGCCCATCATATTGTGATATAAGCATTGAAAATGATTCATGTGTCTCTAAACATGATTTAAAAGTAGAACGGAATGGGGAGTGGGGAGAAACATTTAAATCTCACAACTATTATGTTTCTGAATATTTTCCCAGGGATTGATATCAACACTGTGAGTGAAAAATCATCAATCAAATGCTACTATCAGCTTGTACACTTATACCTATACTCATCCTTAAATTCCCATTTTATGTATGTTGTATATGAGGATTGATGTTACAAATGAATTTTTAATTCTTCATTAATCTAAGATGTGGTTTGAAAACAACTGTTTTTTTAATTTCATACCAGGACAAAAGCTGGAATGACGCCTGCCGCAGAAAGTGTCACAGATAGCATTATTTCATTGTTAGCTGTTAAGATGGAATGGATCCTTTCTTTAAATGCTGGAGACGCATCCCACCGCACAAAATGGTTGCACCTTCCCTCTTAGCTGTTAAGATGCAATCCATTACCTTATCATATTGCCCCTACTAACGACAGGGCCGAGCCTTCAACCTTCTTCCTCGGGGTGTGAAATCTTAATGTTTTCGGTCCACTTCACGAGCTTTTCTAAAAATTCTGCTGTTATGGTATCTTGCACTAAAAGATGAGATGTTGCACTGCAAATTTGGCAGTAGCATTCATCGTTCTCAAGATAGACATCGAAGCAACAAGGGTATTTTTTAAGCCAATTAAAAGTATAAGGAATGACATAATTATTTTTTCAGTTCTATTGTGTTCACTTGTAGTTAAAGTACAATTCTTATTCAGTTACACTTGTGGCTAATTTGGTTGACAAAAAAATAATGAAAATGAAAGATATAGTTATTTTTCGCAGTCCTTTTTATCTTAGAAAGTTAAAGCTCTTATTCGCTTGAACACTGAGGAAACATGACGCATAGAAAATGTTCTATATGAATTCATTATTTCATTGTTTCGGGTGCTTGAATAATCGATTCCATTATCATATATTGAGTTTGTTTATTGTCTATTGCTTTGAATCTCAACTTCTTCATTTGTTTTACTTCACCCAAGTGAACTAACTTGATTATATTTTATATGATGCAGTATATTGTGTTGTTGCTGCTGAAGCTGATGGGAGGCAGATTATAATGGCATTTCTTGAGCAAATTAAGGAGGATTTCACCAAAAGATATGGTGTGGGAAAGTCCAACAACTAATAGTCTGAATAAAGATTTTGAGTAATCTCCCTCTACCTTACAAAACATTACCTATCTTTCCTATTGTTTTGGTGGTAATCCTCTTCAATAAAGTGCTTTTTCTCTGATGATAAATATAGGTCCAAACTGAAAGATCAGATGCAATATTGTGTTGTTCATGTAGATGAGATCAACAAGTTTGCAAAGGTAGAATCCCAAACTTCAGAAGTCCAAGGGGTGATGATGGAAAATATTGAGAAGGTAAGGCCTAATAGGTATCTTAGTTAATTGGTTGCATAAATGTCCCCTTTTGGGAATGTCAATTAATGGGTTCCTTTATTAACACTGACTGGTTTTAGGTGAGATGCATCTTGGGATACGAGAAGTAATTACTCTTATGTGAAATCTTATGCACCAAGACCTGAAGTAGCGTGTGATTTTGAGCCCTTGCAAAGTTCTCTCTCCAACTTGGATTAGAATACTTAAATGAAGTTTTGTCTTAATGTCATGGTCATCTCAATTAATGGTATCTTGATTTTTGTTCCTTTTATGCATTTTTTGTATATACCTTTATTTTTTAAGAAGTACCTAATATTGTTTTCAACTGTGGAACTGTGAACTTTTTCAGAATCCAGGATAAGAAAGTTGTACGGAACTAGTGACTGTGGAAAATCTACTGTCGTCACTGTTGGTATATCAATATTATCTCCAAAATTAACAATGGTGTGTTTGATTTATTCCATTACACCAAAATACTAATTTTGTGACTGCCTTCTTGGGAAAAGCCTTTTTATAAGTTTATTACTTTGATGTAGGAATGTATATCCATTGCACCTATATTTGTTTCCATATGAAATATGCAATTGATAACTATATTTCATCGCATCTCTTAATAATATTCACATGTCTTGGATCTTCATACATGGATTGTAATCGTGTTTATTTTGAATTACACCTTTGTATTAAAAGATGTTGATGGCAAAAATATTGAATCCAATTATATTTTATTGTTTGCAGGTATATACATGGCATACCCGACATACGTAGTATTCAAAGGCTTGAATCCAGGTGTTTACATTTCTTGGCAAGCAACACAAGCACGAGTCAATGGATATCGAGGCATACACGAGGGAATATTTCACCTCATCAATACCCCCACGGTTGATATACCTAGGCTTCATGAAGCGTATTCACCGCGTTGTGACCCATGGTCTATGTTAAGAATGATTTGTTACATGTTCATAACATTTCATGTCATCGAAGTGTCGGGTCGTTATTTTTTTTTAGTTTATTTTTTATTCTAAGTTCATTTTGTACTAGATGCCCAAGAAGGGTTGGTTTGATGTTAAATTAAGTTTAAACAAGTTTTATGTACGTCGGATATTTGGAATGTCAGAAATATAAATGAAATGTAATCGAATTTGTTTATACATGTTTATGATATTTATTCTACTCTCATCATTTCATCATTTTGTGAAAATATAAAGATATTTGTAACAACTCTTACCATATTTTAAAAATTCAATTTTTGTAACTGCTAATAACAGTCATAAATTTGTCACTAATGTCAATTTTGTAACTGCTAATAGAAGTTACACATATAATATTCATAACCGCTGATAGTAGTTACAAATATAAGATTCATAACTATTGTCAGCATTTATAAATATTAGATTCGTAACTGCTGACAGTAGTTACAAATTGGGGTCATCAGTCATAACCCCCATAGGTGTTATAAAAATTTGTGACTTCTGTTAGGAGTTACAATATTTCTTTTGTCACCCCCTAAATTATGACGGTAAATAGCAGTTATAAAGGTTATTTGTGACTGCTAACAACACTCACAAATCACTCATTTTGGCGTAGTAAGGGAGAATATGATGAGTCGTCTACTAGAAATTATCCTGCAACTTCCATAGCAGCCACAAGACGGCAACTGAATAGAGTCTCCTAAGGCTAGTGTCCCTCTGGCGAGGCACCTAAAAATAATGGAACAATAGAAAGATATACAGAAAAACGGGTTAGAGCCCGAGTTCAAAACATTTTAAAATAGCAAATTCTTAAATTGATTCAATTAGCACAATTATTATTCAAGTTAACTTAGCGTACTCACTAGAGATACTTACCCCTCGACCTAGTGTGCAAGCCTAACGAGCCTAAGTACCCATACTAGTCTTGATACCCTGACTGGCTACTAAGTACATACTATTATGCTGGAAAGACTCCCTAAATAATTCAAAGCTGACGTACTTAAGATTTCGATATAGTTTTAGAATTACTATATTTTATTCTCATATTCTTCTAAATGCCTAGCTGATATTACTATAAGTACACATTTAAAAATAGAGTCATCAACATAAGACACCAAACAGGATTTCGGTATACACACATTATTCTCTTTACGTATACATATCAATTTATATATAAATATAGCAATATTGAACCCTTGGTTGAGAAACCCTTAGTGCTATGCATACTCGGCTATCTAGTCCCATTGTAACACTCACGCATAGAGGACAACAGGTTCAATCTCTCGAGAACTAATAAAAACCCAAACATCTATTGGAGGCGAACATAGTCCCAAGCCAATGGGCTACGAACATACCTACGCACCCATACGAGCGTCATCACTATCATTCTCATGAATATCCCGTACCTAGGTTCCATGCTCTAGTGGTACGACTCTAAATCCCCCGAAGGCACACAAGATCCGATCGTCCACAATGCATTAACCTCCGTTCGATAGCCAGTAACTAGGTATGTCATACACATAATATCTTGAGCAATAAGAATACACACAACTTATATAAATTCATTGTCTTTCTCGCATCCTACTATTCACAGAACGTATAATATATCCCCTATTATACCCTGTACCTTATTTGTATGTATTCTCCCTTGTATTTTCGCATCTCTCTAATTTTATGAATTTTAATACCTTTTCGACGGTCAACATATTCTCCGCTCACTAATAATTATAAATTTTAAGTCACTCGACATTTATACAGGTCTAACACTCATTTAAATAAGCCTACGGGAAGTTTAAAACAAAAGTCGGGCCTCAAGAGTCATTCTGGAATCTCGTTAGAATACCCAAAAAATCTCGTTCGAACGAGGTCGTTCGAATGATGGCCCCCATAACTTCAAACGAACAACCAAACTTATTAGAAGGGTCACTGGAATCTCATTAAAAGTCTCGTTCGAATGAGGTCGCTCGAACGACTTGGGTTGTACTTCTAACGAAATTTTTGAAGTTTCCCAGTTCTTCTTCAAGGTTCATTTTTCCAGATTTTCTCCTCTTCAATATCAATAAAAACCCATTCTAACCCAAGTAAAAGGTTTCCAAAATACTCTAAGTCACCCCATAACACTTCTTAGCATAGTTTAGGGGTCAAATCCTTCTAATCATCAAGTAAATTCAACAAATTCCTAAATTTTCCTATGAGTCATATTAACATAAACCTAGAATTATTAATCTATTAAAACCCCATTTTTATTTTGTGATTTTAACATCTAATTCACCAAATTTCACATTCCTAATAAGGGGAAAAATCCTCTCATGTAAACCGCCATCAAATTTCTAAGATTCCTACATTATCTCATCATAGGTAAACCAAATTTGGTATTAATAGTTCTAAAACCTCAACATATGTTATCAAGAAAAATAAATGCTAAGAGAAAGATAAAGATAATCACTTGCCTTAAAATAAACTTATGGTTCGCTGGTTGAAATTGGTATGGGAACGATCCTCTAGACACGATCTACGTGCTGGTGTACTTTTTGGTGTGAAAGCTTGAGTTCTTGGCTTAGGACTCTAATGGAGTCTTCTTCTTCTTCTTTGGTTCTCTATCTCTTTTCCTCTCTTTCTCACATAGGTTGAAACTGACGGGCCACTAACCCTAAATGCTTTTAATTAAATCCAATTTTCGTCCATTTAATTACCCAAAAATCCCTAAAGACCAAAATACCCCTCCGGGGTGTCGTTGTGGGTTAAAAATGCCCCGGCCTCCAAATAAAATACCCAAGTATTGTTTTCTAACTATTTTGACCCTTTCGGACACTCTGGCACACTCAAAATAGTCATCCGATTTATACAAGAATAATATACCCTTTAAACCCCCAAATACATACTAGTGATGCGACTCATACGCGTTCCAAATATTTATAACATAATTACCGTGTATCTCATCCCCGGCCATAATATTATTTCAATAACTAGTAACTCTCATCACGCTAGTAATTATTATCATAAAATCGAATTTATTACAATTTAAATTTTCCCCCTTTAATTTTATTAATCCCCATTTTCCCATAATTTCATAAAAATAAATATGCATAAAAATACGGGGTATTACATTCCGCCTCTACTATAGCTACTTTTGCCACCATTGTACCTTCTACCACCACCAGCCCATGATAGCAATCTCTTTCTATGTGACCTTCCTCTCCACACATGACAAGCATCTAATTTTTATTAGAAATCAATCGAACTAAACATGAAAAAACATTCAAATGAGGAATGGCCAATTAAATATTGAAATTAAGATGTAAAATAAATGAATATCACTCTTCAAAGTTATTTTTTAGAAATAGGGAAACAAGGGAAAATTAATTTATTTTTACTAAGAAATAAGGAAAATTAAAAGGATACCATTGGATAAGTTTTAGATCGTTATACACAGACAACTAATATGCAACCAACACACATAATCTAAAAAATGGATTCAAAACTAGATCATTACACTCTAATAATTATAATACATATTGTTTTTAGAAAACCATTTAAAATCATTCCAAATGAGTTTGGTGTCGCAAAGTTTACACTTCTCATTTTCTCCGAGAATGGAGTCTTAAATCATATGATCAATCTTAATTCCATCCACTGCCTTTTTCAATATCTTGGAATATTGTAAAATAACTAGATATCCCTTTTGTGGTGACAATTATGTTCAACACAAGTTAACAAGAAAAAGGCAATCACCAAAGCAAATAAAGAATGTAAAGAATGCCAATCACACAACACAGTTTGTACGTGGTTCAGCAAGAATGCCTACGTCCATGGTGATGCTCTCAGTATTATTTCTATATATTTTGGGGAGTGTTTGACAGGAAATAAAATGCGTGCCTTTTGCCCTAGGCCTAGGGTTTGTTATATACATCTCTATTTTCAGGGAGTGGGGATGTTGGTCTTCCCCACATCAATCTATTTTCCTAGAATATTTCCTTACGAGATTTTAGGAATGGACTAAGTCGTAATTGATTTTGGTTAAGGCGCAAGGTTCCCAGACTTTGGGCCGCTTCTACTGGGCTACTCATCTGGGCCTGTGGTGCCAAATCGAGGTAGCCACAATTGCCCCTAAAATTGTTGGGCCACAATTTGGGCTCAATAAATTTACATGATTTGTCACAATGGCTTCCTTGAAAATTATACAACTGTTCTCAGGATTGAAAACTGTGATATAGGCGACAGCCTGCTTCGTGTCCTGTGCGTTATGATTGGAAGCATTTAAAAGTCCTTTGGAGAAGCATTTCGTTGCTGTTGTTTCGAACTTCTTCAAATTTTCTCATCTTATCTATGCTTCTACTGTTGCGCTCTCGTTCCCCGGTCTTCATCTTTCAATCTCAATTTCCTCCATCGTCTTTGCTTGTGACTTCGCGTCATTCCAAGCCAACTTTTTATTTTGTAAGTTCTTTTTGCTCTCTTTCTGTACTTTTTTCTATTGCAACCTCCTCGTATTTGTAGTTAGGGTTTTGTAAATGGCAAAAATAGGCAATCGGTCGATAACTGAATTTAGGAAGCATTACAACATCCCAGATTGGGTAGAAATTAAGTGTACCCCTATCCCTAAGAATGTTAGAGAAATAGAGGGCGCTCACTGGATTCACATTCTTTTACTGTCCCAAGGGGGGCTCACTTTCCCTCCAAGTAATTTATTTTTGCATTTCTTTGGTTACTTCAATATTGTCCCTGCGCAGTGTTCGCCAAACGTTTAGAAGATAGTTAATGGTGTCCATAAAATAAATCATCTCCATGGCACTAGTCTAGGGCTTGCTGAGATTTTATTTTGTTATTCTTTCTTGCGAACCAGTTTTGGTCTTCTTTACCTCAAGGCCAGGAGTCCTGATAGGGTGTCTGTCGTAAATCTACCTAATTACCACAAAAATTACTAGCAAGAGGGTTTTCTTACTATAAATTGACAGTTCCCTCCCCATACTGAGGGGTCGAGGTCTGACAGGTTCATGGTCCCCTTTTATGGGGAGGAATTCATGGGTAGGCTTAATTTTTTCTCTGTCGATCTTCTTGTTAATGTATGATTTCTTTGATATTTTTCTCTTTTTCTTTTCAACGAGGACAAAGAACTTGGAACCTGCTCTCAGTGAGGTTCGAGCTGCTGAGTTGATCAAAGATGGAATATTAGAGAACCTTTGGATGACGGTGAGCATCCTCAATCAGCTACTTTTCTTTTGGAGTATAAGAACATTGAGTCTAATTTTATCGCGCGACCTGTAGATAACATCCCTAAGCTAGATATCACTGAAGAAGTTGCTGCACATCCTATCCAATTGTGTGAGGAAGAGAGCAGTTCTAGTGAAGGTGATAATATAGGAGGTGATAAAGGTGGTTCCAGCGAGGTGAGCTTTAGTGGTAAAGGGTCTTCCAGCTCGAAAGAGGTTTCAAAAGCTCGAGAGTATTCCAGTGAGTCGAGCAGTTCCAGCGAGGAAGATATGTCTCCTCCCAGGAAGAATTTGATCAGGGATGATGATGATGATGTGCTTCTTTCTAGGCAGTCAAAGAATCAAAAGCCTGGTATTGGATAAGCTGCCACTGGTCCTCAGCCTGCTGCCATTGAGCAGGAAAAGAAGAGGAGGGAGGAAGAACAGTTGAGAGAGAGAGAGAGATAGAGAGAGAGAGAGAAAGAAGAAAGAGGAGAGGAAGAAGGCTTAAGAGAGAAAGGAAGCTAAGAGGGAGAAGAAGGAGAGGGAAGAGGAGAGAAGGAGAGTGGAAGTGTGGATGAAGGATGGTAAAGCATTGGTGCCTGTGTCTGCATTGCCCAAGGGGGCCTCTGTCTCCATCTCTCCCCAAATGGCTCTTGCATTACTTGAGAGTGAAATTTTGCCTACTGATCGACAAAAGGCAATGGGGACTGACCAGTTATCTCTACAAGAGAGTCAGAGGCTAGCCTTGGTAAGTCTGTTTCCCTTTTTCAATACTTGTAATATTCTATTTAATGCTTCTCTTTCTCAATGTTCTCTCTTTACTTGCAGTTCGTGACTGAATTCGATGTTCTCTACTGTACTCATGATGAGCTGGTAAGTAGGAATGCAGACTTGGAAAAGAAAAACATTGAGCTGAAGGGGAAAGGGATCGAGCTGGAGGCTAGTTTGAAGATCACTAACGAGGCCCAGAAGTCCTTCAATCTCGCCCTTGCTGAAGCCAACAGAGCGAAAGAAGCGGTGATCAAGGAGCTAAATGAGTTAAGGCAGTCATATGATCTGGTCTGCATGAGAAAGTTGTCCATGGTCGAGGAAAATAAGGTGTTGGCAGAGAAGGTGAAGAAGGTGGAGTCTGAGGCAGCTACTATTAAGGAGAGTTCGTATAACTCTAGGTGGACTATCACATATGAGGATGCTGATGTCCAGATAGGCTACATCAGTCGACTAAACTTCAAGAAGGGCTAAAATAAGGCTCTTCTGGATACTGGGGTGGATATTAATTCTCTGATGTTTGATGAGCATGACCCAGGCCCAAAGTCTGTTGTAGACGAGGCTCCTACCCCAGCCATTGACAATGGTGTTCTTGCATCTCTCACCATTCTTACTGATACTCCCTCCGTTCAGGAACAATAGCTGCTCCATCTGAAGGAGGTGCTCCCACTGCAGTTGACAAGGGAAAGTAACCAGTGACCTTTGAACAAACTGAGGTTGCCAGCTAGCCTGCTCTTATAACTTTTTTTTTATATTTTTTACTTCACTTGTATTGATCTTTTTAATTACCGATGTACTTGGATCTCTTTATTTGAATGAAATAAAAATACTTTCTCTTCTATGTACTGATTCTTCTACTTTTGAATGCTTATATGGCCTGTAGTTGATTGATGTAGATGATTATATGCCTGCCACCTCTCAATTGGGAAGGATCCTTGGTCCTAATGCGAGCAATAAAGTTTGCCAAGCCTTCGTTAGGATTTACAAGTCTCTTAAGTCGATGAATAAGAGCTTTAAAGACCAGTTTGAGCTTATCGCCAAACTGAAGGATATACTTTAGGAGATGTGATTAGGCATATATTCTTCACATTTATCCCCTTAATTGCGGTATTTTTATGATCCCGTGCAGTGTAAATATCTTGAATTTGTCTCGTATTTATGATACTAACCTTTTTTGGCAAGTATTTCTTATTTTGTGTATTTCTCATGTGTTTTACAGGTATTTCATGCAAGTTAGTGCGAAGGAGAACTCAAAACAGTGAAAGAAACCAAGAAATGGAGAGTTGAATGGCATTTTCGTAATTTTTCATCCTTAGTTCGAAGGTGGGGCCAACTAGAAAGTTTAAGAGCACTAAATTACAAGAATACTGGAAAAAAGGACACCTCAATCCGAGCTACGGTGAAGAAGTTACGATGTTTTGAAGTTGCGCGATAATGAAGAGTCTGGATGTGCGAATTTCTGTCATTAATTATGCATTTAATGCAGTGCAACTCTTGGAAAACTTGTGCCACAAGTGAAATTTGATGCCAAATTCGTGCAACTTGGTGCTATAAAAGACCAAGCCCTACCTCATTTTCAGGGAGGAGTTGAATTCTAGAGAGAGGGAGTCAAATTCTAGAGGGTAGGAGTAGGATTAGAGAGAGAAAGTTAGATTGTAGTTTTCTTTGGTAGAAGTTTTCATAAACCCTAGTTGTAAGTTTGAAGAAGAAGTTTTGTTGGATTCAAATTCATCTCTTGCTCCTCTTGCTAAGTACAAGTATCAATTTATATTCTCTATTTTATTTTTCCATTCAATTCTCAATTGTTTTGCAAATTGTTAACAATGTTTGTTAGAGTTTTCTTTTGTTTTCATCATGTTTAGCTAATTTTTAAGGGTTGGGATGCATGAACCCATCCCGATGTAATTTATCTACGTAGGAAATAGAATTTAAATTTAAATTTGAAAGAATCGTGTAAGATAAGTTCATAATCATCCTAGATCTTTTAATCTCTCTTGCCCTAGGTACTTGGGATATTTAAGAATATGATGTGCGTGTAATTATTTAGCACCGCTTTATATTTATCTTTGATTTCATATGATGCGGGCTTGAACCTCATATATGTAATGCTTAGGATCTATAAAGACTGGATTCATTCAAATTTACAATTTACAATTCTAGTATTCTAATGGGTAATTACTAGGGATTGGGGGATTGTATTCCAACCTATTTCCTCATTCATTTTAATTAGTTTTATAAATTTGTTCCAACTTATTTCCCCTTGTCAACCATCATCATCTTTTTCATTTTTTCTTTAGAAGTAATAAATCAATTAAATTCTATAAACCATTCCCTGTGGATTCGATACCCAGACTCGCCACTATACTCCTTAAGAAGTGTAGTTACAAGTTTAGGTTTTTTTGTATTGAGATTTGGAAGACGATAACAACGACTAGCGTATTACACAAACGCTCGGTTTTTCCACTCGATCAAAATGGCGCCGTTGCCGGGGAGTGTTTGTTATAGATTATAATTGACTTACTACTTCGTAATAAAAAAGTAAAAAAAAATTCAAAAAAAAATAAAATGTGTGTCACGTTTTTTTAATTGCCCAATTTGATATGTCTTATTTTAACTCTTTTGGTGGCTTTAATTTTTATGCTAATAGTGAGGAAGAGGAGGCACTCAAGACTTATGAACATTGGATCAATAGCACTAAAGATGATTATATTAAATATAAGCCTAGTGCTGAGAAACTCCAAATTTATCAAAATCAATTGCTTGAAGAAGAAAGACTTGAAAAAGAATATCGAGAAAAAAATCGTTATCGGGAGCAAGAGTTAGATGCATTATTTGAACCCAATGAGGATTTTTTTTCCAATAGTTGTGAAGATGAAGTAAGTTTTCAACCAAATGAGGAATTCGAGGTGCTAGAACCTAGGAAGCCTACTTTGGAAGAACTCTTGCTTGATATAAAAAAGCAATCTGATGACTTTGCTGTTACCGAGTTGAAAATTCTAACAACTTGCAAGGAGTTGAGTGATTATTTGGACAACTTAGAGAAGGAGACTTGCGCTTCACCTAATACTTTTGAGAATGAAATCATTGATAGTGATCCAAGTTCTTTTGAATATCAACCTCTTATAAATATTTCAAAACCTATTGAGTTTGAAGATCATTTGTCTCATTGTGTCCCCACTATTATCGAACCATTAAATCCATCACAAGAATTGGATGAATGTCTTAAGGATGTTGATCCGCTTCTTGTATGGGAATGTTATTTTGAGATGCTTCATCTTACGGGACATACACTTAGACGTGTCACTCCACCAGATCCAATTGACCATTTTAGAGGACAAGATCTTGAGAACATTCCACGGGACATAGGAGAACACTCCTTGAGCGTTAGCGAAAGAGAAAATTTAGAGGGCATCAAGAGAGATTCATTGGGTTACCTAGAAGAGAGCGAATGGCAAGACACGATAGATACATTTCTTCTAGGTGAGATAGAAACAAAGCAAGAGGGAGACCTAGAAGATTTGAGCTTAGCGACATTTGAGATAGAATTCGGCTCGGTGAATGAGAACATCACTCTTGAAATTGAATCATTTTGGGCCGCACTTGGTCACTTAGATGAGAGCGAGTTGAATGACAGGATAGATAAATTCTCTGTTTCTGAACATGCCCCACCTCGAGGTCTCAGTGAAAATTTTTGGGGAGAAGATTTTGAGGACAAGCACTCTATGCTTAAATTATTTTCCAAGATGGACTCTTCCCTTTTGTATGCCCCTCTTCCCATTCTACTTGAACAATCTTTTAGAGGTGATTCTATTTTTCTTAGATCCCAATGGTACTTGTCCCCCTGTGCACCCAAATTTTTAATCCCGTTAAAATTTTTAATTGGTGATGGTTCATTTTTTAAAATTTGCACATGCCTTCCGTTTTTCAAACGGAATTCTTATTTTTCGGGAGGCATGCATCCTAGTGAGGGCACACCATTAATTCCTCAAAGTCAAATTGTATTTTGGGTGGACCCTCAAATTTTTTGACTTTTAGTGTATGATTTATTAGCCATTCCAATTTTAGGTTGTAAATAGTTAGTTTTTTTTCTCTTTCTTTTTCTCTTTTATTATAGTCTAGTTTTGAGAGTTAGAGTTTTTGTTATTATTTTTTCTATGCTTGGTTCTAACATGTTTTGTAGATTCAATGGACTCGAACTCATCGGGGATCACTTCATTTGGGTAATATCTTTCTTTTCCTCTCTTTATGTTGGGTTCTTGATTCGCATTGAGGACAATGCAACATTTAAGTTAGGGGGTGTGGGATATTCTTCCCATTTATTTTTTTAGATTCATTGATTCGATCACATGTTCTTTCCAAGTGTGTGTTTTTTTAGAAAATTTCAATATTTTTTAAAAAAAAGTTGAAAAAATCAAAAAATATTTTTCTTCAAAATAAATAAAAATTGGAATTTAAATTTTTCAAAAATATCACCTTTATTCTATTTAAAGTCTCAAATTGTTAACAATCATAATGCACTAAGCCAAAATTGACCGAAGATGGAAATTGAAAGAAAATTGACGACTTAACGAATAAGTGTGGAGATTAGTCCAACCCGGTGAGATTTCGAGCCTATCGATCTTTATGAGTTTTTAAATCAATCCGAGTTTATGATTAACTCAAAGTTCTTTTCAGCATTTTAATAAGTCGTTGATGATCTCAATCCTTTGTTTTGATCGGTTATGGGAAATGTGTGAAATGTTGTCTCGAAATTCGTGCTAAATATATCTCTAAACTTAATTAATCTCGAGATGCATATGGTATTGTGATTAGCAATTTGGACAATGAAGTAGGCCCTCGTTTGTTACCAAAAAATATTAGCCATAAAAAGTTGTGAAAAACAAAATTATCCCTTTGCAAACCCACTTTGAGCCTAATAAAATAAAATATTTTCCTTTCGTTTGATAACCCGAAAAACCCAAATAGCCCGAAATTGCGAAAATGGAATATTCTTTAAGTCCAGATTGTGTAATAAAAAGGGGCAAGAGAAAAATAGAAAAAAAAATGCTAAAAAATAGCAAGAAAAGAAAGAGAAAAATGAGAAAATGCCCGAAAAAAGCACAAATAGACGTCATAAGAAAATTTTCAAATTCCGAACATTTCATTCATTCCAATTTTTACCCTTTACACTTTTTAACCCGAAAAGTCCTAACTGAGTCCGAATGGCGAAATTAATTACTGCGTGGAGAGCTAAGATACAAAAAGATAATATGAGAGACTAAATGGTATGAACTGGAGGTAATGTTTCCCATTTCCAAATAACTGTACTCCGATGATGAGATCTTTTCACCATATATTTCCTCCTTTTCAATTTTGTATGCATGAATTTGTGTCCATTATATTTACTCTTTATATCATGCATACGGAGAGAAAATAGCCACAATCCGAGTGATTCATTTGTGAGTGCAATCCGTAAGAATTTGAATCAAAACGAATTTTCGGAAAGTAACGTAATGCTCAATCGGTGGAAGTTTGAGGTCTAATTCCTGGCTTGGCACACACACACTATGGTTTGAGACAGTTGAATATGAGTTGATGGTGATTATTTTTCGAAAAGTTTAAATTGTACAATTTTTAAGTATTTTGATATTTATTTGAGTCAATAAAGAATTTTGTGGGTATATTCACTGCAAACCCTCACGAGACAAAACTCGTCCTACTAGGGTAACCTAGGGGTTTAAAGGCTTGTTGCATACGCTAAATGCAATCGCTTGCCTGCGAAAGTGGAATTTTATTTTAATAAAAGAATTTTCAAGAGTGTATTTTTGGTTAGATTCATTTACATTGCTCGAGACGCGCGAAGTTCTAAGTTAGGATCTTATAACTTTTGGTGTTCTTGCATCTCTCACCATTCTTACTGATACTCCCTCCGTTCAGGAACAATAGTTGCTCCATCTGAAGGATGTGCTCCCGCTGCAGTTGACAAGGGAAAGTAACTAGTGACCTTTGAACAAACTGAGGTTTCCAGCTAGCCTGCTCTTATAACTTTTTTTATATTTTTTACTTCACTTGTACTGCTCTTTTTAATTACCGATGTACTTGGATCTCTTTATTTGAATGAAATAAAAATACTTTCCCTTCTGTGTACTGATTCTTCTACTTTTGAATGCTTATATGGCCTGTAGTTGATTGATGTAGATGATTATATGCCTGCCACCTCTCAACTGGGAAGGATCCTTGGTCCTAATGCGAGCAATTAAGTTTGCCAAGCCTTCGTTAGGATTTACAAGTCTCTTATGTCGATGAATAAGAGCTTTAAAGACCAGTTTGAGCTTATCGCCAAACTGAAGGATATACTTTAAGAGATGTAAGAAGTTGGTGCCTCTATCCAAGAGGAAGTGAACACTTTGAGAGCCAAGCTTCTAGATGCCTCCGAAATCAATCAAGTCACAGAAGTTCTTCAATAGGAGAATGAGACTCTGAGGAGGGAGGTGTCATGACTCAGGGCGAATGCGCTGAGCGTCGCACCTCAGGTTTTACGAGGTTCCTCTTCATCGACTATTCCGCGAGCTGGCACAGGACCGAATGGCGCCCCTCCAGTTTTGTGAGTTTCTACCTCATCGGCTGGTCCGTGAGCTGATCCAGATGTAGGGGGTCAAGCTAGGGAGAAGGACGACCTCTGAAAAGATGTTCGTCGAGCATACATGATTATTGATGGGCTTCATAGAGATGTCAGACGGTTGATGCATCTGTTCAAGAAAGTACCTCAGCGAGTGTGGGCTGATGGTTATGACTAAGGTTGAACAAATGCTCCGACGAGGTTGACAAAGTTTGAAGAGCTCGCCTTTATTAGGGGATGGTTGAGCTCCTTCAGGGAGCCGCAGGTCCCCCAGAACTAGTACTCTAGTACTTCATGAGATCTCTCCTTTAACTCTGAGGACTAATTATTTCAGGAGGGATGACCATTGGGTCCCTATAGATGTTATCCCCAGGCAGCTATTAGAGCCAGATGCGAATGGAGTTGAGGAAGAATTGGCCCCTCATTCGGAAGACGGACGAAGATCACAAGTGGCTGATTATCTTACTCAGAGGCCTAATCCTCATTAGGATTTTCTTACTTCAATGTAATTTTTTATAAATGCAATGCAGTAATAAAATATTTATGTTTTGGGTGATTCGTTGACTAAAAATACGTTGTATATTCTCTACTTCATTACTTTCTATTTGATTATTTTGGGCTCTTCGTAGCCGACTAGATTTGATGTGGGTAGAGTTATTTTATTGTGTGAGTATCCTCCTAGTCCAGTATGCTTATGAGATACCATTATGCACCACTTTGCCTTTTAGGTCGTGTCTTCACTCTCCCTTAGGCCTAAGTATGGCAATAGAAATGACACACCTGGTGTTGGATGTTCTATTCGATCAGGTTTTTTGAGCCAAACATTATTTGGTGACCAATTTGACTTGGCCGAGCTTCCTAATGGTACCCTGTAGGGTTTCATATATTTCCAGGGGAAATGCTAAGAGGTTGTTCATGTTACATAACAAAAATCTGAGGAGGGTGATTCCCTATTTTTTCATACTGAGTAACAGCCTGTCGCTTGGAAAAGGTGTGCAAGTTATAAAGTCCATAATACAAAATTAATACTTCATAGAATTTCACTACTAAACAATCTTTTATTAATCACATGTAATAAAAACTGAGTTGCCAATTCCACAAATGCGATAAAAGATGAAAAAAGAAGAAGCTAGAAAAAGAATTTTTCCAGATTGGATGCATTCCATGCTCGGGGTATCTCTCTACCCTCCAGCGTTTCTAAGTGATAGGCTCCTTATAGGTCATCCCTTATCACCTTGAATGGTCCCTCTCAGTTTGGACCCAGCTTGCCATCAGATGGGTTTACTGTGCTGCCAAGAACTTTCCTTAGGACGTAGTCCCCAACCTGGAATGTCCTTGGATTGGCCTATTTGTTAAAGTATTATGCGAGCTGCTGCTGATAGCTCGCTAGTCTTATTAAGTCTAGTTCTCTGCGTTCGTCGGCTAGGTCAAGTTCAACGAGTAATGCTGCATCATTTTGGCCTTGGTCGACGAAGGTAGATCTCATTATTGGGAGGCTAGCTTTTATATGGATGATTTCTTCCATTCCATATGTCAATGCAAATGGGGTTTCCCCAGTTGCTCGTCGTGGGGTAGTGCGGTAAGCCTACAGAATGTGCGGCAACTCACTCACCCATGCGCCTTTGGCTCTCTCAAGTCATTTCTTCAACCCATCGATCACTGTTTTTTTGGAAGCTTCAGCTTGGCCGTTGATTTGGGGGTAGGCAATCGAGCTAAATTGGTGCCTGATCCCGTGGTCATTGTAAAAACTCTAAAAGGGGTCACTCTCGAATTGTATTCTGTTGTCAGTGATGATGGTTCAAAGTATCCCGAAGCAGGTCATTATGTTTTTTCATATGAATATCATCATATCCGTGTCCCTGATGTTTGCCAGTGGCTCTGCCTCGATCCATTTAGTGAAATAGTCTGTGGTGACTAATAAATACTTGCAATTATCGATAGCGGTAGGAAGAGGGCCCACGATGTCCATTCCCCATTGGGTGAAAGGCTAAAGGCTGGTAAGAGATCTTAGGTCGCTGGCAGGTTGGTGGACTATAGGAGTGCGTAGCTGACATTTCTCGTATTTGTGAGCATATACTCTAGAATCTCTCCGCATATATAGCCACTAGTAGCCTTCTTTCATTGCTAAAAAGCTAGCAATCTTCCTCCAATATGGCTCCTGTAGGTTCCTTCATGAAGCTCACATAAAACTTGCTCGACGTCCTTCGGGTGAACACATTGAAGGTAAGGGCCAGTGAGTGATCTCTTGTATAGTTTGCCCTCAGGAGATAAGTGAAAATAGGTAGCTTTGACTCTTATCTGATGAGCGACCTTCTTATCATATGGAAGTGCATCATCCTTCAAATAGTTCCTCAAGGGTCCATCCAACTGGGTGCTGATTCATTATGGAGCATATGTCCCATGTCTGGCAACTCGTTGCTCTGGTTGATGCTTGGCTGGGCGATAAAGTCAATAGGGATTGTTCTCTTTAAGTCAGAGTCAATTGCTGAACTTAGGGCTACTAAGGCGTCAGCATGGCTGTTCTGTCCTCTGGGAAACTGTTGGAAACTGACTTCCTCAAATTTGGACATTAATTTTTTTACCGAGGCGAGGTAGGCTGCCATTCTTACATCCCTCGCGTTAAAGTTCCCACTGATATGGTTAGAGACCCATTGTGAGTCGCCGAACACCTATAGCTATTTTGCACCCAATGCCTGTGCCTTCTGCAGGCCTATTATCAAAACCTCGTATTCTACCTCGCTGTTGTAGGCTTCAAATCCGAGTCTGTTGGCTTGCTCAAGAATTGTATCTTCTGGAGTAACGAGCACAATGCCTACTCCCGTCCCCTTTGAGTTGGAGGCTCCATTAACGAACCGTCGCCAAAATCTTATTGAGTGATCTTCCCCTCTATCCATGGGTTGAGATTGGTCGCAAGGCTGGTCGCCTGTGAACTCTGTAATAAAGTCAGCAAGGACCTGTCCCTTAATTGAATTCCTTGGTTGAAATTGTATGTCAAATTGTTCGAGCTCGACTGACCATTTGGATAGTCTGCCAGACAGATTCACTTTTTGCAGGACTGCTTTAAGGGTGTGATGTAAGGATGATGATAGTATGAGCTTTGAAGTAGTGCTTCAGTTTCCTCGATGCTACCAATAGTGCAAAGGCGATCTTCTCCAGTGGTAGGTACCACTGCTCGGCGTCCAATAAGGTCTTGCTCGCGGAGTAGACTGGGTACTGGATTCCTATTTTTTTGCATACCAGTACAGAGCAGACAACGTGGCTGGAAACAACAAGGTATAGGTACAGGGAATCATTCTCCTGGGGTATCACGAGCAAAGGTGGTGTGGTGAGATAATCTTTGAGATCTTCCAATGCTCTCGAGCAATCTTAGTTCCATTCTATAATTTTGCTTCTTTCTAATAACTGAAAAATGTTGCCACTTCTTGGGGGACTTTGAGATGAACCTATTCAAGGCAGCGAGCATACCTGTGAGCTTCTGCACATCTATTTTTGTGCGAGGATATTGTACCTTGTTGATTGCATCGATCTGGTTCGGGTTAGCTTCAATGCCTCTCTCGCTAACCAAGTACCCGAGAAATTTTCTTGATTGGACACCAAAAGAACACTTGCTCGCATTAAGTTTCATTCGGTGTTTCCTGAGGATTTAAAAGGTCCTTGATAGGTCTGAGAGATGGTCTTTTTTTCTCTTTCTCTTGGTGAGCATATCATCGATGTAGACTTACATGGTATCTCCCATTTGGTCTTTGAACATCTTGGTGACCAGCAGCTGGTAAGTTGCTCCTGCATTCTTGAGCCCGAAGGACATAACTTCATAACAGTATAAACCGATGGTGGTGATGAACGTTGTTTTGTCTTGATCTGGTGGATACAGAGGAATCTGGTGATACTCGGAGTACGCGTTCAGGAAGCTCATCCTCTCATGAGCTGCTGTGGCGTCCACCAATTAGTCGATCTTTAGGACGGGGAAACTGTCCTTAGGGCATGCCCTGTTAAGGTTAGTGAAGTCTATACAAACTCTCCATTTTCCATTGTTCTTTGGAACTACTATTTGGTTGGAAATCCATTTAGGGAATTGAACTTCCCGTATAGATCCTGCATCCAACACCTTCTCTACTTCCTTTTCTACAGCTTTGGCATTCTCGAGCGCAGTTTGCCGTGCCTTCTGTGCGATAGGCCTGAAATTGGGGTCGATGTGCAATCGATGACAAACCACACTGGGGTCAATTCCATGTATCTCGTATGGTTCCCACGTGAAAATGTCTAAATTGCTTCTCAATAATACCGTCAATTCCTTCTTTTCTTGATCTGTGAGAAAAGATCCAATCAAGAACATCCTATATTTTGTTGATCCCACCAGTTGTGATCTCTTCCAGGTTTTCAATGACCTGCTCAGAGGGGAGGAGCCTAGTCTCCTCCACCCCGGGTCTTCCATACTTTATTTGCTATTTCGAAGGTATCAAAACTTCTTATTCCTCGATCTTCTCTTTGGCCTTCTCGACCTTCTTCTATGGTTTCTACGGATGGCCGATATGAAGTACCTTCTTAACATTGCTTGATCTCCGTGGATTTCCATTACTCCTCGATCAGTCACGTACTTGAGTTTCTGATGGTAGGTCAGTGGGACTGCCCTCATTGCATCTATCCATCCTTTGTAGAGGATAGTTTGGTATGGCGAGTCAATGTTGACTACTAGAAACTTGATCATCTTGGAGACACTTCCTGCCCTTACTGGAAACATGATCTTTCCTAATGGGATAGTAACTTTTCCAGCAAAGCCAACTAGAGGGATAGTGGATTCCTTCAGGTTGATAACTCTTAGCTTTAACTTTTTAAACAGGTTGAGATACATTACCTCTAATGAGCTTCCCTGGTAAAAGCAACTTGTCGATGTCATAGTTGGATATCCTGACGGTAATGATCAAGGCATCATGATGTGGGGTTCTTAATCCCATTAGGTCTTTATCTGTGAACATGATGTGTTTGCTGTAATCGACGTCGTCTACTCGCCGATGCTTCCCTGACTGTGTCTTTGCTGGATCAATATGAAAAGCTTGCATCATTGCTGTAAGCTTTCTCACTTCTATCCAAGCTGAATTCTCTTAAATCTGCTTCATATCAGATGCCCTATGAATTAATGCAAATTTACGACCAGCATCATCCTAGAGTACCTTGTCGGGCCTTGTGTCTCCATTGGCATCAACCTTCTCTGCCTTCTTCTTTATAAACTCATTCAGATGCTCGATCTAGGCCAACTCTTCAAGGTGAGACTTAAGAGCCTTTCAGTGCTCAGTTTTATGTCCTCCCTCTTTATGAAAAGCGCATCTCAGTGCGTTGTTTCTCTTTGAGGGATCTCCTCCCATCTTTCTAGGCCACTTAATAAATGGCTCATCTTTGATTTTCACTAGGATCTTTTATATTGGTTCTTTAAAGACAATGTTTACTACCTGAAATGCTTTCAAAGAATCAGTCTTGCCCCCATTCTTGGAGCCACCCTTGCCCCTATTCTTGCCTCCTCTCTTATGGTTTTTGGCCTTATTGTTGCCCTTGGCAGTGAGCTTAGCTCTACCATTATCCCCTACACTGAGGTGGGTCACATCCTCAACTTTAGCTACTTCTCGATGCGAGCCATCAGGTCGTCGATGGTTGTGGCCTACTTCTTCGTCAGGGATTGGTGCAGAAGGCAAGAGCTGGGTAGACTTTTAGACTAATCTTAAAAGAGGCCACTACTACGTTTTTTGAGCAGTCCTTGATCTCATTGAACAACTCTCAGTACCTCTTTACATAGTCCCTGAGGCTCTTCTGAGGTGTCTTCTTCATTGTTAGCAAATCATCCATCCTCTTTAGATGGGAGTTGCTGGTAATCAAGAGAGCCATGAAGATCTTGGCCAGAGAATCAAAGATCCTGATGGAATTATGAAGGAGCCTCTCGAACCACTTCAGATCCACATCATACAGAGTTGAGGGAAAAACTTGTCACACTAGTGCATCCCTATGGTTCCAGAGAGTCGTGGACTGCTTGTACTTCCTAATGTGATCGATAGGGTCAGTCTTTTCATCATAGATATTGAATCTCGGAATTGCAAACTTCTTGGGTGCTTCTTCTTCTTCTATCTCCCTTGAGAAAGGGGATTTCATCTGGGTCCTGAGAGTTTTCTGAGCAAGCTCTCTAGTCGATCTGGCACCCCGATGTGCTGGGTGCTGTTCAATTTCTCTTTGGACCAAATTTCATGTATCCTTATCTCCTTGAGTTGGGCTCCTGTAACGGTGAGTTGGTCGTTGTCGCTCGAGCAAGTCATCATCAGACTCACACTTCTCGCTTCCTGGGGATCCGTATCTTGGACTCCTTCCTCGGCTGTGAGACTTGCTCGCCTGAGGGCTAGGAGTGCGGTATAGACGTCGCCTAGTGTTGCGGTGGAGTACTTTTTCCATCCTCTCCAATCTCCTTTTGAGACGAGCATTCTCAGCCTCTTGATTGCGAGAGAACTCTTTTTTCTCTTGGAGCCTTGCCTCATAGGCATCGATGAACCTGGAGATTTTTGTGGACCTCGCTGGTCCCTGACTTTCTCTGAGGCCTGCCGTTCAGGGCGACTCCTTTAATCTGAATGCTGAACTTCAAATCTGATCTTGCGAGGGTTAGGCTATTCTTGGATATCCCCAGCTTGAGGGGGGTTGTTGATGTGTCCATACATTCCAAATCCTTTGTTGGTGAGGGCTTTCTGAAAGGAAGACAAACGTTCCCACAAACGCCACCAATTGTGGTGACAATTATGTTCAACACAAGTTAACAAGAAAAGGCAATGACCAAAGCAAATAAAGAATGTAAAGAATGCCAATCACACAACACAGTATGTACGTGGTTCAGCAAGAATGCCTACGTCCATGGTGGTGCTCTTAGTATTATTTCTATATATTTTGGGGAGTGTTTTACAGGAAATACAATGCGTTCCTTTTGCCCAA
Organism: Sambucus nigra; assembly: GCA_949130495.1. Classification (NCBI taxonomy): domain Eukaryota; kingdom Viridiplantae; phylum Streptophyta; class Magnoliopsida; order Dipsacales; family Adoxaceae; genus Sambucus; species Sambucus nigra. The sequence goes on along the minus strand of OX422211.1, from coordinate 612,953,395 downwards.
GGCCTAGGGTTTGTTATGTACATCTCTGTTTTCGGGGAGTGGGGATGTTGGACTTCCCCACGTCAATTTATTTTCCTATAATATCTCCTTATGAGATTTTAGGAATGGGCTAAGTCGTAACTGATTTTGGTTGAGGCGCAATGTTCCCAGACTTTGGGCCGCTTCTACTCGGCTACTCATCTGGGCCTGTGGTGCCAAATCGAGGTACCCACGCCTTTTATAATAAAACACTATACTTGCTTGATATTCAAAGACAAATTGATCATCATGTATTTCATCTTGAGTTATATGATTACTAAGGTTTACCATCAATAATTTTTTTTCTCGAGTCAACTTTGTAATAATTCTTATCATCCACATCCAACCAATCACAAAAAAAAATTGTATTTGTGAACTTAGTGTAATTTATGTCGAGAATTTGTAAAATAAGTTTGTTATAAGTTGCGTGATAATATAATACACTTGTATATAGTATATATTGGCTATCTACTTTATTAAAACATCTGATTCTTTGAAGTCACATATACTTTATCCGTTTGAGTGAGGTGCAATCTTGTATCTATATTTAACCTTTGAAGATGAATACCTTGAATGCCACTCTTTGAAGACTCCCATTGTTATCCATTCACATAAAATGGAATATTATATCCTTCTTGTAGATTTTGGGAATTATTGATGTCTAATCACACACGTGTATTAAAGTTCTTTTTTAATTTAATGGAACAAGTTTTTAAATCTATCTCAAAGATTTTAAAAAATGTTTGTGGGATTATTGTTTTATTTTGAAACAAGTTAAGGCATTTTTGAAAGTGGTGGAATGACATAAGTAAGTGTATCAATATGATTTGAGATTTTTTTTAACTGGAAAATTACCTCATGTGTATATTTTTGTAGGATGTAGGAGGCCTAAATGTGTGTATTTGAATTGATGTATGAACTATAATATTTTTGGGGAATCTACATTTGGGTGTAACCGAAGATCTTCTACACTGTAGAAAAAAAGTGAGGGTTTTATTTCATGGTTGATTAAGGAGATTCGCTCTTAAGTTGACTACATAATAAAAATTTACATTTATTTATTTATTTATTTATGTGTGTGTGTGTGTGTGTGTGTGTGTGTGTGTGTGTGTGTGTGTGTGTAAGTATGTATACTATGTGAGATGGGTGTTTGAATAGTAAAATGATCCAACGGGTATGGATTTTTCTCCTGATGCGATCTAATGGTCTCACATATGACATGTCAAGGGAAATGAGATAAGACACAACCCCCTTCCTAACCCTCTCCTATTTTTTACTTCCCCCACATCACAACACCCCCTTCCAAACTCCCTCATGCTTATGACCTTGACTGCCGCCTCCCTCCTCCTGCCTCCAGCCTTTGCCTACCGTCGCCTCATCCAATAGGTATACTCTTAGGGCTTTGTGTGTTTGAACGTTTGGATTTTATTTATTATTTTTAGGGCTTTGTGTCTTTCATGTTTTATACTCTTAGGGATTTATCATCTGTTTTCTCTGCCTCTCTCTAACACAAAGACTCCTCCTACATGTAATCTCCCTCACACACTTCCCATTTGATTTCGGTTCATTTTGGAGCTTTGTTCATTTTGATTTCGATTAAGATCTATTTTTATTTCATTCATTTTCTTTTATATCTATTTACATGTATGCTTATGTGTTGGGATCTAATTATTTTTTTTGTTTTGTTTTTTTTTCTTTTTTCTTTTGTAGGTTATTGATTATACTTCGAATAGCCTACACAGGTATACTCATTTCTTCTCTTTATTATGTGTCTGTTTATAGACTTTGTGTAATATTTTTAGGTGATAAAATTCGTGTTTTATTTTCTATCTTTTTAATTTTTAGTGCTCGATTGTTTTTATTTGGAGAATGCATTTGAAAGGAGGGTGTGATAGTTTTGTCCTATGGCTATGTCGTGTATTGTTGTTGATTTGTTTTTTGCTATGTTAGATCTGAAAACTGAATTGAAGATGATGGTAAATCCAAATGAAATGGTTCGATCTATGAATAGATGCTAGGGGATACAATTTCCTTTTTGACCTGAAACATTTGTGCTCAGTCTATAAAAGTTTGTGATAAATATCTTAATGATTATGAAATATCAATGTGGGTTTTATACTGGCTATGTTTTCAATATATTGAAACTTTGCTCCCCAATGATTCGTAGGCTTATATACTTCATTGCATTAGAAGCGAAATGAATCGATATGTTGGTTAACTAGCAGATTTTGTAGTGCGCTTAGCTTTTTATGACATAGAACTTAACTAAGTTATTTTCTTTTAATATTTATTTGTTCATATGATTTTGTGTTGGCAATAATTCCTATATGAACTATTAAGTCCACAAATGTATTAATCATGTATACAAATGGTATTATGTGAATTCATGTATAGAAATGATGAAAAACATTTTATAAAACTAATATAACATGTTTATAACCTCTTATATATTTGATATATTTGTAAGCTAATTGTGCACTCGAAATATATTTTCTTAGATAATTGCTTGGTTTGAATGAAATGGGTCGAAATTCCGAACAACAAGGCTGTCTCTCTCGAACTTCTCTTCCATGCACTCGGGTAAGTCACTCATATGCTCGATATTTTCTCTATTTGGATTTAAGGTTTGATTGGGTTTCAGAACTTTTTGTTTTGATTATGGTGTTTTTCTTTTAATAGCGTTTCATATGCTGAAATTTTCACATATATATTCTAATAGTTAATTTATGTTTTGTAGTGCTATAAAACGTTTTAGACAATAGTCATTTTGGGTTCAAAATCAGAGGGTAAGATATGTCTTAAATATTGTAATGATTTTATTAGTTAAATCTTATATAAGCATATATGGGCATTTCTATTCAACTTCTAATGATTTTGGTGTGTTTGAGAACGTTTCTCTCATCAATTGTAAAAGTTTATTACATGATGTTTAGACATTATATATGTTTGTAAATTCATTGAAAAAATTTATAAACACTATTTATTGAGGTTGTCTTTTTAACTACTCCCGACACGTGTGTATGTTGAGATTTGATCATTTTTTTTTATAAATTCCTTACATTTGGTCTTGAACAAATCTGGGATTTGATTCTATATTGTGGTGTATGTTTGTTTCATCTTTTTGTAAAAATTATCTAAACTTATCAGTTATTGTTTCATATTTTTGTAAAAATTGGTCTAAAATCATAATTACTGACACTTTCCTATAATATTAATAAATAAATCCATTGGTTATTATTTCATTGGGAATTAACTTTGAATTTTAGCGCAGTTTTTGTTTATAAATTTATGGCTTTGCATTTAATCTTCCTACACTATGTAGGAATATTAAATTGGAAGAAGCTTTGTCAAGGATTTCTACTATTTACTACCTTTTTTCGCTTTAGTTTGTTCTAGTTTTTGCAGCCAATAGCTGAAATTTTGTGCCATGAGTTTTAAAAAATGAAATTTACTTTGTTCTCCAGCTAAAAACCCACGGCGCAATGTATATTTTGATTTTAAGTCCATACATGCTCAAATATTTAAATAACATTCAAAAAAATAACACATCTTCCTTTATGAATGACTTTAAGTGGCCCTTTCTTTAACTTCTAATGTATATTCCTTACTTGCTTCAAGATATTTTTGTAATTTAAATTCTCTGTATTCACTAAGAAATTGACACATTTAAGATCCTAAGTTTAGCATTCCTTTATTTTTTATAGTACGATTAAGGTGTATTAAATCTTTACCTAAAAAATAGAAAAAGTGGTGTTTTTATAAAAGAAACAAAGGTGCCCGGGTGAGATCCTTCTTTTTAATGTTCATTGACCTGTTTTGAGATATTTGTTAATTTTTTATACATAGAAAGGTAATATCATGGTTTACCATTGTGTTTAGATTATACCTTTTCATAAAAGAATTTATGTTTTGTTGTATGTTCTCACATTCGTAGAGTGCACAGACCTTTATGTTATTCCAATTTGAACCTTATTATTGGTTTTTAGTTGGAAATTTACACTGTAATTATTATTGTTATCATTGTTATTTTATATATTGATGCATTTTGCTCATAATTTTATATCAATGTCACAGGTCTCATCAACTAGCAGGACACCTTTTTCTTCCTCTTCATTTAGAAAAAGTGTAGATCCATGGATGATTATGATGTTAAATGCACCAATTCTTCTGGAAGATGCCATTATCACAAGAAACGTAATTGTTTATTCACCACCCTTATCTTAGTTATATGTTTGGTCGATTTATTTTGTTTTTTTTCATTAGGAACCCTAAAAATTGAATAGAGTTATAAGATTCCCAGTTATTAGCATGAAAATGTATGATATTCCACCCGATGATGATTATAGGCTCTCCTTATCCAAGGTTTTGTATTTTTTTTTATCATGTTGACCTTTTTTATTTTATTTTCCCTTATTTCATTTATCTCTTTATTTCATTATGCGAAATCTAATGATGTACAACATAAATAAGAGGTTCATTCAGTGTATTGTAAATTATGTGAATTAATAACACATAATGTGAATGATGTGAATTAATCATACACAATGTGTATTAACTATTACACAAGGGGTTCATTCAACGGTGTTTTGCATGTAGTGTTAAATTTTTTTATTGACAACAATGGGATCATATATTGACATCGATCACCGCAAGATCCACAAGTTGATTAAGTTGCATAAAATGTTAATTTCTTATCAAATGCTTATGGTAGTACACCCTTTCATTCAACAAACAACTTATATGTCTCTTTTTATGCTTTTTTTTTTGTTTTTTTCTATGTGTTGCTTAAACTAAACATTGACAAAAATAAATGTGTGTTTGGTTGTTTACACAGGGTATGGGTACTGTTGACTGATTTCAAGCCCCCAATATAGTAGACCTCAAGCTCCTAGCAATCGTCACCCATTTTCCACGTAAATTTTTTACACATTCAATGTTTAAACATTTGTGTCTTAAGAAAAACCGACTTGAATTGTCCACACATTCAATACTTTGGATGGGATATTGTTGTTGTTAATTCGAGGTGGTAGATGGACTATTTATATTATTGCCATAGTATTTCTATTACTTAAATAGCATGGAGAGTTCTATAAATAAAAGAAGTTTTTCCAAAAAAATTTGAGTTGTTTATGCTTATTTATATGCTCCAACGAACGATGTACACTTTTAAAAATTCGCGTTGTGCCTTTAGGAACGGGCATACCCTAATATATATAATTCTCTTTTGTTACCTTCTTTATAGTTATTAAAAGTGGGATTTATTAATACCGCACTTGGCGGAAAGAAAATGGGCCATTATATGGTGTACAATCATATAAGAGGTATTAGGTGAATAGGTTTGAATTTTGTACATGTGTGTATGATGAGTCATAGGCAACCCAAAATAGTGGTGTGTCAATTAGGGCCATAATAAGATATAATATAAATTGGTATTGTTCTTGGAATATGAGTTGGATTATACATCTTTCAAAAAAGTTATGTTTTACAGTGACGGGGTGAGAGTTGAGGACAAGGTAAATGGTTTCAATGTTGATCTTGACTCGAACTTAATGATGGTAAACATAAGTAATCTAAAGAGTAAGGATCGAATCAATGATGAGCCATTCGTTGTTGCATATGAAGCATCTCAAGTGTTCAACTCAGAGGATTTTAAGACGAGGTTTGGCCAATTAATTTGCATGCAACTCAGAGATTATGAAGTGTTGACAAACTTGTGGTTCATACAATATACTGGTTTATTCTTAAGGACAATCCCAATTTGAATAATTTTCTTCAGGGCTTCTAGTTAATGTTAAATCTAACTTTGATGATTTTTTCTTAATATTTACTACTTTAATGCTTCTGTTATTAGTATAAGGTTTCTACACATATCTTCAAAATTTCGTTGCTTGTGATCTATCTTATCTGGATTTAAAGTTGAATGTGACTTTATTTCATATTTAAATTGTTATTACTCCTGAATGTGATCATTTTTTTATTTATAAAATGATATTGTAGACATATTCCAAATACATTGATATTTTTCTTCTTCATTTAATTTGAGAACCTAGATTCATTAGCATGCATCGTATATCTAACACGAGTTAAATTTAATTATAATTTAACATGAAGCTAGTGTCTCCGACCCACATGATGGTCCAAATGGATCATCTTCAGACTCAACAGTTGTGGTTGAGATCAATAAAAATATCAAGTAGTACGTGTTGATAAAGGATGATTCATGGCTCTACTTCGTAAAGTGATCCAAACTTAGCTCCCCATATCATGTACTGAATGGCGCAAGGTTCTGAAAATGTACAAGGAGGATGTTTGGAAAGAAATTCAAGTAAGATTTCTTAAGTATGATTAATTTCTTAATTATCTTTGATTTTACATATTTTACACATTTCTTATTGTGAGTGCAATAAGTATCAAAATAAAAAATCAATAAAGCAATATCGAGTAGAAAATAAGTAATCACACACACAACAAAAAATGTACGTGGTTTGATAACTTATCTACGTCCATGGAGAGGTTACCTGTTTCTAATAGTGTCTCTCAAATAATAGAAGTTACGTCCCCTTTGCCCCGAGTCAGGGTTTACATTTATATATGTGATTCTAAGTGATTGAATTGTACAAGTAACTCAACTAGCTTGTGGATATCTCGTAGGTGTCCCTGAATATATACCAAAGATTATTTGTAGACGATTTGAGTCTATCTCCATGCATTTAAGCACATTTAAATACACATGTCTAAATTAAATATTCGAGTTAGGTTGGTAGTCCCCTGTGCACGCTGGGTCGGTCCACTGTATCAGTGGGCTTAAAGAATAAATAAACCCACATAATTTCCCCTAAACTCTTTGGGATGAAATGATGGGCCAATAGTTTTTAAGTGAGTACAAGGCCTAATGCCCAAAACTATTTTAAAATCGGTATGACATTATAGTAATACCTATGAACTTGCTGAGGACATACTTGTCCGAGTAGATATGTGAAGTGACAGGGCCTTCAGCGGGTATCTCCCTTTCAACATTAGCGCAAAGTTCAAACTAGATTTAACGGTATTAATCGTCATTTTTTTCGTCATTTTTTCTTCACAAACTTGTTAATGAATCTTCTCTCTTACGCTCCATATTTATCGAACTTTCTCCCATAATCTTTACTTATAAGTTCACTTCCTTTATTCATCATTTTGGTTCATATTCTTTGTTATTTAAAACCTTTTTTCTATGGATCCTTTCCATGGAAAAACTGTTGCGAAGTTTAGAGAATCATATAGCATTCCTTAGTGGGTATAAATTGACTGTGTCCTCATGCCCATGGATTTTTGGGACATAAAATATGGACACTGGGTTCACACTTTTTTTTGTTGTTCAGGAGGTTTAACTTTTCCCCTAAATACCTTATTTTTTATTTTTTTTTAATTATGTTGAGGTTTTCCTTCCACAGTATGCCCCAAACACTTGGAAAATAGTGAACGGGGTACACAGAATCAATGAATTATATGGGATTAACTTGGGACTCCCAAAAATGTGTTATTGCTATGTTTGGTCGCACACCATTGATGTTGTTCTATACCTGAAGGCAACAAAGGCTGACAAGGTTTTGGTTTTAAATCTGCCCAAATGGCAAGCAATCTTGTTTAACAACTTATCTTCTACAATATATAAATACCACTTCCATTTTTATTGCTTGTTCGAAAGATAATATCTCGATTTTAGATCTTCTGGAATAGGAATCCTTTGGTTCATCTCGGCTAATTGAGGTAGAAGAAGAAGAAGAAGAAGAAGAAGAAGAAGAAGAAGAAGAAGAAGAAGAAGAAGAAGAAGAAGAAGAAGAAGAAGAAGAAGAAGAAGAAGAAGAAGAAGAAGAAGAAGAAGATGACATAACTCCCTTGAAGAGGAGATTGTTAATTTTAAATGATGAATACTAGGTATCATTGTCTGACAGAGTCAAGTCCATGAAAAAATATGAGGGGGATTCCCCTTAAACCAGTGGTCCCAGCTCGAGAACTAAGGGAAAGGATAAGGATATAGAGAAGATGAAGAGAGAGAATGAAAGGATAAAAAAAGAAGAGAGGAGGAGAGTAGTAAGATAGAAAGATAGAGGAGGAGAGGAAAAATAAACATCCCCTCAAGGCCCCAGCTAAGTCCTCCCTCTCCTTTTTATTTCTTCTCATAGGTCCAGCGTAGCCAACACCCTATACCTTTCCCCCAGCTTACTGAAAGGGGCAGTGCTCATAGCTGAACGTGAGCGCTTATCATGGTTGGTATCAGACCCGCTTGCACTCAAATATGCATAGGCGCTTGCCTTTGTAAGTACTCTCTTTTCAGCTAGTCATTGCACTTTGTTCGTCTTTCATGCTTTAATTATTATTTCTCATTATTTTTATTTTATGGTAGACTTTAACACACTTTGAATAGTCATTCCAAGAAATTTTAGAAAAAATTAGAGCTGACTGAAGCCCTGAAGTAGTCTCAAACGGACTTAGTTGATGCTCAGGCTATCTTTGTGCTGTAGAGGGAGAAGACATCGAAGGATTTGATTAAGATGAGAGGGGACAATGGCCTTGTAATTGCATAGAAAGAGAAACTAGGGGTGGAGAACCTTGGTATGGCTAGTAAAGTCAAGATTCTGGAGGGCGAGGTCCCAAGAATTAAGGAGAATAACTATGAAGATGAATGGAATGCGATCTACAACGACACTGAGCTCCAGATTATTTATGCCAAAGAACCTATTTAAAAAAGGGATGGGACCAAGCCTTGGCAGCGGTAGGAGTCCCACTAGAGTCTGATCTGTATAAGATTTATCTCCTATGTCCTTCTCTTATTACTGCAAAAGAGCATCATGTTGGCCAGCCTGCCAACTAGACTGAAAAAGGGCCAAATAAGGTCGATATAGATGCCGACCAAGTGGAGAAGTCTATCAAGAAGGGGAAAGATCCAGAGAACTCTGAGGAGGTGAAGAAGTGATGTCCTGTAGTCTTAGGACCTTTCCTTTATTTTGTTCGCGTGTTGTAATTTTTCCCTTTCTATGGTTTTACTGGCTTTTGCCTCCCTTTTGAATTATTAATGAAAAATACTTTCCTCTTTACTGATGTTCTACGTTTCTTTTTGCTAATGTCCTCTGTATTTGTTGTTTGTTTTGATTCTTGTAGCTTATCATTTTTAAGACTATATATCTCCTTCCTCAAATCTTAGGAAGATTTTAGTCACAGGTGTGAGTGGGCAAGCTCATTGAGCCTTTCTAAAGGTCTGCAAACAGCTGAAGATAAGAACATTAACGTAAAAGGACCAGTCCATCCTAGTTTCGAGGTAGAAGGATGACTTCCAAGTCATGGAGGAAATTGCCCCCTCTGTGTAAGAGGAAAATAAATGGTCTGAAGGACCACCTTGTAGCGAGTCGAGATGTGGGCCAGTTCGATGAAATGATTTAGGATGGGAATGATGCTTGAAGAAGGAAGTTACCAGGTTTAAGAAGGATCTTTAGCAAAAATACACCATTATAGCTGGATACCAGTACGACATCAGGAGCATCTCTTCAAGATGGGTCCTTGAGAAGCATGGGCAGTAGGTTAAGATGAGGGTTGGACCAATGCACCAATAAGGATGAAGGAATACAAAGATGTTGCATACTAGCATGGGTGGTTGAACACCCTTAAAGAGATCCAAACACCTTGGGATTTAGAGTTATGGTATAAGTACTAGGTGGATTGCCCATCTTAAAGTCAATCATAATTTGGGAGGGACGAGAAGTGGATTCCAATTGATGTCATTCATGCGTAGTTAATGAACCATTATCTTTATGATAACAAGGAAGTGCTTGGACCCAATCCAGATGATGGTTGGAGAGCGTAAATAGTAGATTATTTAACTTGTTGTATATGATTAGTCTATGCCATTGTATAGTTCTTGTAATATTTTTAATCATCACGTGTATCCCTGTACTCTTCAAGCTTTTGAAAAATGAATGAATTTTGTTTATTAAATGTAAACTAAATATATTTAATAATTATTTATGTATTCTAGGCATTTGCAGACGAGGAAGAGTTGATATCTATTAATTATTTAGGGCTTTTATCGACTAAATGAGTTAATAATAGTGTTACTCATTTTAGGCTTTTCACCGACTACATGAGTTAATAACTAATTTTAATTAGTGTGGGATTTTTTTAACTAATTATATATAATTTAACTCTAAAATTCGTGGGTTTTAATCCCTCAATTTTTAAAATTACCAAAACACCCTTCTGGGTTGCCGGTTTGGCCTAAAAGTGTCCACGGACCCAAACTAAACTCTTGGCTAGTGTTTTCTGACTATTTAGACCCTTCTGGATACGTTAGCGCACTCAAAATGACCATTCAGTTGATAAAAGTATAATTTACTTTTTAATCTAAATAAATTCATTTCTGACGCGACTGACATGCGTGTTCCAACTAAATTTCTCAAATTGTCGTATTTCTACCTCGTGACAATTTTAATATTTTCAATACTCATATATTACCATATTTTCTCAAAAATGTTTATTCTAACATCATAATTAAATACCAACTCACATCTCGCTAGTATTTACCTCCGGATTAATTTCTAAATTAATTTTCATTTAATTCAATTAATCCATTAAATAAAAATCAATAAAATTACGGGGTATTACATACTTCCCCCCTAATAATGGAATTTCATCCTGAAATTCGGAAAGTAAGGCATACCTGGGAAATTTTTTGGTATCCTCCAATACTCAAAGCAAAAATATAAAGAAAGGCCCAATCACTAAAGCCCTCGCTTCACAACAAGCTTGTTTACAGACTTGGTACTTTATCAGAATATACTTCAATGAATGCACCTCACGTTGTGCTCTATTAAACAACATTCAAATAAAAATAGACTATACATAATTAGCCTCATTATTTTAATATTATTGTGAATCCGCACCTCACTACGCGTTAACTCCCGTGTTTAGCAACACACCAAACTCCCATCCTGGAAGAAATCAATAACACATATGATTACTCTTGCCATTTTTTTGAATCTCTGTTCCCGACGTTGTGACCTTTACACAAGGGATAACTTCTTCAGCCGGGTGGTGTTTCACAAAACAATTGTAAGCACCTTGTCCACTATAAAATAGATACGGGTGCATTCACCCAACTCTACCATTTGATAATATCCTCTCCCCATTACCACAATATACCACACCTACTAGTTTTATCCGATTTGGAAATGAAAAAACCGCAATGAGTCCAAAATTTCTTTTATAAAATTCACCAGTCTTCAATCACCTTGTGCCTACACCTCGGGCTATAGGTGATACAACGCTCAGAACGGAGCGCTATTACCACTACTTCTTGCTACCCCACATTGAAGGTGGATTTAGGGGATCTCTTATTGGTTCTGAATAATACTGCGTAGGACCACGTACCGGCGTGTTCACTATCGAATAGTGTAAATTACCCCATATAACCATTTCTCTCCTTCTGGGCAACTTGTCCCACACATTCGAAGGAACTCATTACCCCTCAAGGAATTTACTCACTTGAATCTTCCATCCCTGGAATCGTCGGTTGGATACAAAATTAATTGGTTGATCATCTATCACCCAACCGTTATACTACTTACTACACCCCTTTCAATGCTAACTTTCACGTAAATATTCCTTCCCGTTAAGTGATACTTAACGATCCTCTTCTTTTCTTGGCGTATACCAAAAGTTTCGACCTTTAAACTTTTCCACCAATTTGTGCACATCCGGACTCTTCATACCTTATTGACATTCTCAATCTATTTACTCCTGAGTCACCCACAACATTCGATTGGTCGAAACTCTACTCCAAATTGCCTATAATAATCAAATATTTGCCTTCTCAAGAGATATCCCCTTATTAAATGATTTTCCACTACCTTTTCACCAAATTCGGATGTGCTACACTGATTACACATGAGTAACTCATTAACACCTTCTCTTACGATGCTTAATCTCATAATTAATAATCTCACCCTTCTATGTCCCATCTTCCTTCGATTTACACATAAACGAACCTGGGTGTCTATACCCCCTTTTAACCCATACGTACGGGTTCAACCATCATATATGTTCCATACTTACTCCACTCTTTATTGCCTCTGCATTTACAATGTGGTTATACCACTTGGGTGTTCCCAATCATCCTTGAATTTGAAATACTAAATTGTCCTTAACCTCAATGCATCCTTCAACCTGTCGTAACAAAATCAACATTATCAGTACTTCTTTACTAACAACTGGCTCTACTGGCCTTACATCATAATTTACCTTGTTAACTTCCCGTTATAATTACTCACCTACATAACGATCGAGGTATCCAATTTATGGACGAATGGTCAAACATCTCCCTACTACCAACCTTATGCTAAGTTTCATGCGTGGGGTGTCTCGCAAAGCGAAATCCAAACAAGGAACCCCCCGATACACTACCACCTAACATTGTCAGTCATCGGGATCCATTAAGCACTGTCCATAACATGTACCCCTATACTCCCGTCTCTTAATAACAAAGTTACATCTCCTTTCGCAATGACACCTAAACAAGTAACTCCTTCCAAAATACACTTTCTCTTGACATTTATGGTAATCACCTTTCATATACTTCATGCAAATATAATTGGGGCTCTCAAAATACCGTCCCCATACACACAACTATGAGCATAAACTCCCAAATCTCTAAAGGGTGATGAAACAATGCACTCTTCTTATGATGACATCATGAGCGTTAATTATAATAACCAGCTAAACCTTTTCGCTGACTAGTAAACTAATTACATACGAATCATATCAATTTAAATCCCTACGCATACTGGGATTAAATATCCGAGACTATTATACCTTTTTGAAATCACCACAATATATATATATATATATACAAAAGTACAATTTCGAGTCCGGCCCTCTCACAGATGGGATCTCGCAAGAACGAAACATTCTACCCTAAGGTATTAACCCCGATAAACTTACAATACCAGCACACCATCGGTACAATCATATATATAAAACCATAATTAGGATAATATCATACTCGTATAACACAGCACTAAAATGAGTAATTTCAATAAAGTATATACCGCTATCAATATACCCATTCATCCTCCGCGGATGACAATAAAGGTAGCCCCACACTATCAGGGAAAAATATCCACATAGGTAATAAAAAATTTCGATACTCACTAAACTCGACTCTCAAGCAAAAATAACATTAATAACAAATGTATCAACTTGCTCATGCCACAAACAACATGCAACATCATCTGAGGATATAACTCATATTTCTATCCTGACCATTGTCCTGGCTGTTCAAATGGTTACTGGACTTAACACACTTGTCCTTACTAAACTGAATTTTTCAATAACTATTGCCCTTGCCGAGCACAATACCTTTATCCCTACACTTGCATCGGGAAATATTTATAACGCACAGGTTTCACTTCCCACAAAATACCTCTACCCTACCCCACTTATCTTTGGTCACACTGACCATGTCAAGGTGGTCCTTCTCTCGGACGTTGGTAGTCTCGGTTCTGACGACTACCTCCATTATTTCCTTAGCTTGACGGACCTAAGGAACACGCTACTAGTTCCCACATATCTTACTGAAATCATTATCGCTCGGTAATAATTCAGCTATTCGGATCACTTTAACGGGTTCCTCGTTGATTCTTCCCCTTGTGGTGCTTCTCCAACACCATTTTCCCAGTCTTACTCTATAAAGATCCTCAATTCTTGTATCTCCCCACCCAAGGAAACGTTTACCTCCAAATTAACACTACGCGACATTAATACCATCTGCATTGACTGTCCAAACAGAATTCCCCAGAAAAGATAACAATTATTCTTGCATGTAAATTTTTCCCTTTTATATCCTCTTCTCCATTTAACCTACTTCACCCGGTGTAAATTTCGCTACATTATTAAATTTCTCCTCACAAAGGGACCTCTGTCCGGCCCTCTTGTGTGATTTAAGAATAACATTCGCCTTTCACCCTGAACATCTGATGAAGGAATTTATGGTCAAACCATAAGTGTACGCCTTCTCTCGACGTCATATTCCACTTTTAAGTGTGGTGATTACCTCTCACCATTGACACTCTGCTCTTACGAGCCAAGAAAAATTTACCCCAAATTTTCATTCCCAATGGGCCATACCCCGACATATGTCCAAGCCTTTGGATATATTACGTTCGTTTGGCTAGCACACGCCATCTCCACATTTCGAGTATTTCCACTGCTGGTTCTCTTTAATGTTTCACCTAACTCTTTCTCTCCCATTACAACCTTGTTGGGTGAGTCTTATTCGACCCCATCTTCTACTATAGTTGTGCCTGGAAGTCACAAGTTGCGACTTGTCCATCTGTACCGTCCTAGACTTTCGTGCCATAATATGGATGATTTCAACTACGGTCATCCTTCCTTAATAAATCAAATAACCTCATTGATCTTTGCCTCCTGATGTCCACCCAACAGTCTTCGCCTGACGTACTGCATTGTTCGGCACACGAACATGACCGAATGCAAATAAGATTCACTATCATATACATCATACCAGGAGAACGAAATCGTACCAAAGAAATCAACAATCCTAAACATAGGGCTCTATATCAAAGAAAGCTATGCTGGAAGCATAATAAGCTGCACAAATCCTAAAGGACACTAGAACCTGATGCTCTGATACCACCTGTGACAACCCGACTAATTAAATACCGGGTAGCTACATCCTTTATTCAAATTAATACAAAATGTCATGTTGGTTCAGTTCAGAGCATCACCGTCGAAAAACATTTTAACAATTTCTAGCCACCTAATATTTGAAAAGTGAGTTGTCAATTTTAATTAAATTCGATTAACATACAACCAATTTAAATTATGAAATGCTAATATAACAACCACAACATAGTTACAATAGAATAACCCTGGAATAAAAATAAATCTGGAAGAGTACTCCTCTCAATAAACCGAATACTGAATACAACCAAATGCAAAGTCTGAATCACTAATTAATTAAATCCAAAACTGAAATAATACTGAGTAAATAAGTTGTCTCTAAGAAAAAGGGGCGACATGCCCTACAGATAAATAAGTCTGAACTAGAATCACAGTAGAAAGTGGAGGCGTCTATAATCGAGGTCCTGTAACTTCCACAGCAGCTACAGCATGTCACTGGAATAGAACTCCTAATCTTAGTGTCCTTGTGGCTGGGCACCTATAAGTTTTTACAAGAAAATGGATTTGAAAGAAAACGGGTCAGAGCCCGATTGTGAAAACAGTTTAAAATACAGCAAGTGTTTAATATCATTAAGCAGTGAATATAAAATACATGATAGTGCGTGCACTCACATGAGTTTCTCACCTTTCAACTAATTGTGACTCCTACGTACCCGTACCCATTCTAGTTATTCCACTAACTAACTAGTCTAATTCAATATCTTATTTTACTATACTATTCACGATTTAATTCCCGACTTCTTAATATAAACTGAGAGTTTTACCTTCATTCCTGAGAATTGGTTACAATAATTACTAAGAGTTTTCCCATTTTTAATTCTACAAAGATGTTACATTAATTCACACTTATACTTATATAAACAGTTCATTTCAATATTTTAATATATCAATCTCATCATAAATATACAATAATGGCACCCCTAGACTAAGTTGCGGTGCACACATACTCTGCTATCAAATCTCGGTACATCACGTACATAAGGACAACGTATTCCGAATCTCTCAGGAACCATTCCTATAACAATCACACATAATGGAGGCGGACATAGTTCACATCCCATGGGTCATGCACATACCTACGCTCCCATGTTCAGCAGACTTATTAACTCCTCAATAAGTCATTCTCTGACCTATGTCCTCGAGGTACCAATCTAAATCTCCCCCGTAGGCACACAAAGATTAGATGGCCCTGATCGAACGCCGACCTCCCGTGATAGAAAGTATGGTAAGTATGTTATGCACAAATAACCACATATACTAAGAATTCACACATCTTAGATATCTTATAATATTAATAGAGGTATATTTTACATTCCTATATCGTCATTAATGTAGTACACTTACAAGTCTGTGAAAAATATACATCATAGATTATCAACTCTTCTCACGTCGCAAATTCAAGTAGTTATATCCAAACCCCTAGAAGTCACCCGATATGTTATATAATTCTAAGTTTTAATCCTCAACGTACTCCAATCTCACAACTATACCCACTAATCAACAAGGGAAGAATAACACTCAATTAAATAAGTCTACGAGAAGTTCGAAACTAAAATCAGGCCTAAAAAGACCATTATGTGAACTCGTTAGAAGTCACTGAAATCTCGTTCGAACGAGGTCGTTCGAATGAACTATGAACTCGTTAGAAGGGACACTGGAATCTCATTAGAAGCTCATTCGAATGAGGTCGTTCGAATGACCTGGGTTGGTCTTCTAACGAGATTACAGAAAAAGCCCAGAATTTTCCCAACTTCATTTTTCACCAAAATTCCTTTCTCCAAATCCATACTAAGTTCATACTAATTACGTTTTTGTGTTGTTAAACTACTCTAGGTCACCCTAAGTCATTTCCTAACATATTTTTGGGGTCAAATCTTATTAATCAACATGTAATCACCATAAATTCCCAAATCTTGCCCCAAACCCTATGAACATGAACATAGACTTTTATTGCACCTAAATACTCTTCATTAATCCGTTTTTAAATCATCAAACTTAAGTTTTGGGTACCAATTTCATCCATAATCATTCTACATGCAATCCCTATCCAAACTTATGAGTTCCACGAAAAATACATTGGGTTTTCATCAAAAAAATCAAATCATATAAGGTTTCTACACTAAACATGGAGGAAATATTCATTGAAACTAATAACATCAAATCACTTGCCTTAAATTTGTTCTTCTGATCTGTTATTGGTGATTATAGGCTTATTCTCTCTTCTTTTTCGGTCACAATCTCTTCCAAAAATGGTGGTGGTGGGTGGTTTTGGGTTTGGAACCCTATGGTAACTTCTCTCTAACTCCCGTAGCCCACTTCTATTGATTTTGGATGATAATGGACTTAGTGGACTTACTAATTATATCTAATTTAACTATAAAATTCGTGGGTTTTAATCACTCAATTTTTAAAATTACCAAATTACCCTTATGGGTTGTCGGTTTGGCCTAAAAGTGTCCCGGGACCCAAACTAAACTCCCGGCTAGTGTTTTCTGACTATTTCGACCCTTCTGGACACATTGTCGCACTCAAAATGACCATTCGGTTGATAAAAATATAATTTACTTTTTAATCTAAATAAATTCATTCCTGACGCGACTGACATACGCGTCCCAACTAAATTTCCCAAATTGTCGTAGTTCTGCCCCGTGACAATTTTAATATTTTCAATACTCATATATTACCGTATTTTCTTAGAAATGTTTATTCTAACATCATAATTAAATACCAACTCACATCTCGCTAGTATTTACTTCCGGATTAATTTCCAAGTTAATTCTGATTTAATTCAATTAATCCATTAAATAAAAATCAATAAAATTACGGAGTATTACAGTTACACAGTCCCAATCAAAATCACCAAAACCCCAATCGATAGATTCACCACGAGCAACTAATACATTCACATAGTTAACTAATATATATGTATACATGATAACGCATACTCTCAAGCCTACCTAAAATATCCCAATCTCCAAATGCTAGATTATTATTTATATAACAGGTTTACTATCACTGAAAATCTTACTTAAGCCCAACTTCACCATGTATCATACATATATATATTTTTTTTAAATAACGCTTATTTTCAAGCGTACCTAACTATCCCAATCCCCATCGTCGAATTGTTGATTACATTTTTGGGTTTATTAACTCTGAAAGCTTATCAAATCCTCCTCCTAGTATGCCACACTAAATGTACGGGTAAAATACACACACACACACACACATGCGTATCCACATTGAATTACCAAGTTAATATCAAGGATTATAATCTCTCGAGACCAAATTAACACCCAAACATCTTAATATGTTTACTTAAATCTATAAGTGTCAAACTATACATGTATATACGTCATTTTCTCTCTCTCTCTCTCTCTCTCTCTCTCTCTCTATATATATATATATATATATATATATATATATATATATATATATATATAAAATAAAGTAAGAAACTTATGTATGTCATAAGCTTCAAGTATGATGTCATCTATTTAAGTTTTTTTTGCACTTCCTATTTTGCCCTCAATTCTTTGAATTCCACCTCTTTTTTTCCTTACCAAATTTGCACTTCAATTCAAAATTGAGGGTACTTTAGTCAAAATCACTCCCTCAATTTGTTCACGTCCTCTCATTTCTCACACAAATTTCTCATTCTCCACTTCTCTCCCGTTCTCTCAATAACTCCTCCCAAAAAAACCCTACCTCAAACATCAACCAATTCTCTCCCTCTCTCCAATCCATCGCCTCCTCTTCCTCCTCCTCCTCTACGCCACACCTCTACTCCTCCCTTCCGCCCCCTCCTCAACTCCACTTTCTTTGATTCTTATATCTAAACGGATTTCTTTATAAACTTAGGTTTTCCAAGCATCACATTGCTTCATTATTGTTATGGTATAGTCACTTGACTTAATTTGTTTCTTTTGGATCGTGATACTTTCAGGCTACTGTGTTGTTGGATTGTTCAAGAAGGGTATGTAGAATACTCCATTTTTTTCAGAACCCATCGTTCTTTTTTTCATATTTCTCCCTTTTACAGGTATTCTCTTTTTTTTCTCCCCATCTCTCTCTCTACAATTGGGGTCAATTCGGTTTTTATATCTTCGGTTGGGGGTTTGATTTTGGGGGTTGTACTTGGGGTCGATTGGGGGTTTGATTTCATAGTTGGGTTTGGCTAAGATCATGGTTTTTATATGTCGTTTTCGAAAGAGAGTTTTTTTCTATGTGTATGAGAATTTTTATATGTCATTTTTGTTATATCACGCGTTCAAAATTTATTTTTTATGATTATATGCAGGGGAGTTTGATTTCGTTGTCATTGGTATTAAAAACAATCTATTCGTTTCCAAAGTCAATTTATACAGGTATTATATGTGTCGATGTCCTTGATATTAAGAATAATACATGTCATACACGCCTTTAGGCCTGAAGAATAATATTACATGCATTCAAATAACACAATTCGTGGTCTTAAAATCTTCTACAAGTGACTATGGTCGTAGAATTGTTAAATTTCAATTTCAAAATAATTGATGTACCGTATTGACATTTTTCTTTGTTTATCTAAGAAGGAAGGATGATTTGGGGGCGTTCTTATCAGGTGTTCTCTGCCTCTCTCTGCTCTCTTTTTCATATCTGTTTTTGTTCGGTTTTAAGAGGTTTTCAATCCATAATTGATCATGGTTTTTATATATCATTTTTGAAAGAGAGTTTTTTTCTATGTATATGAGAATTTTTATATGTCGTTTTTGTTAGATCATGCGTTCGTAATTTATTTTTTATGATTATGTGCAGGGGAGTTTGATTTCGTTGTCATTGGTATTAAAAGCAACCCATTCATTTTCAAAGTCAGTTTATACATGTATTATATGTGCCGATGTCCTTGCTATTAAGAATAATCCATATCATACACGCCTTTAGGCCTGAAGAATAATATTACATGCATTCAAATAACACAATTCGTGGTCTTAAAATCTTCTACAAGTGACTTTGGTCTTAGAATTGTTAAATTTCAATATCAAAACAATTGATGTACCATATTGACATTTTTCTTTATTTATCTGAGTAGGAAGGATGATTTTGGGGTGTTCTTATCAGGTGTTCTCTTATTAGGTGTTCTCTGCCTCTCTCTGATCTCTTTTTCATATCTGTTTTTGCTGGGTTTTAAGAGGATTTCAATCCGTAATTGATCATGTTTTTTATACGTTATTTTTGAAAGAGAGTTTTTTTCTATGTGTGTGAGAATTTTTATATGTCGTTTTTGTTAGATCATGCGTTCATAATTCATTTTTTATGATTATGTATAAGGGAGTTTGATTTCGTTGTCATTGGTATTTAAAAAAAATTATTCGTTTCCAAAGTCAGTTTATACAGGTATTATATGTGCCGATGTCCTTGCTATTAAGAATAATCCATGTCATACACAACTTTAGGCCTGAAAAATAATATTACATGCATTCAAATAACACAATTCGTGGTCTTAAAATCTGCTACACCTGACTATGGCCTTTAGGCCTGAAGAATAATATTACATGCATTCAAATAACACAATTCGTGGTCTTAAAATATGCTACAAGTGACTATGGTCTTAGAATTGTTAAATTTCAATATCAAAACAATTGATGTACCATATTGACATTTTTCTTTGTTTATCTAAGTAGGAAGGATGATTTGGGGGTGTTCTTATCAGGTGTTCTCTTCCTCTCTCTGATCTCTTTTTCATATCTATTTTTGTTGGGTTTTAAGAGGATTTCAATCCGTAATAACTTCTTGAGGTTTCAGATATGAGTTTCAATTATATTCATATATTTTCTACGTATAAGTTTTAAACAATAAAGGTTAATTTTTGGAGTTTTTTTCTCTACTCTTTATTCAATTTGTATTTTGTTTCAACTTTGTTGTTTTGGGGTTTGATATTTATATGGTGGTGTTGATGATGGCTATAGGAGTTCATGGTATGCGAACCGAGTTGATTCATTAATTATTTTCATGGTTGTTATTTATTATAAATTTGGTGAAAATGGTTGTTCTTTTACATTTTATTCGATTATAGGGCTTTAGTTTGTATATACCACATTCATATCATCTTTCGTGCATCTAACAAGGTTTGTGGGAATGTCTTAGGCACTATGCATGGCCTTTTTCTCCACACAATGTATTGGCATGTTTTATTCAAAAGTGTGAACGTGCCAATGCTTAGCTCTTCTTAATTTATAAACTACTATTTTATTTTTGTTCTAATTAGTTATATTTTGCAGGTATAATTCGTGTTCTCTTTTGATTCCTTCTCTAACCTTCAAAGTTGCCCCACTGAAAAGCCTGATGTTTCTTCATTTATCCTAGTGAATGTCATCAATGTGACTGTTTCCTACACTACCTCTTTTCCCCCTCAATTTCCACACTCGAAATTATTTCCCACTTCTCATCAAAAATCAAAAGAGGGGCAAATTATTATACTCACCAAAAATAAACTCACTACATAACTCTCTCCTCTCTCCCACATTCCGCCGCTGCCAAGTTTTCACAACATTATATCATTTTTTCAATTGTTTTGAATTTAAAGTTGCACGAATAAGGTAACATTGAATTTATTTTGATTAATTATGTTTTGTTTTGCAGATTTTGATTTGTAAATCTAGGTATAAACTAAGCGTCGTTTGGTGCAATCATTTTTTCTTCAAATCTCTAGCATTTTAGTCTCGGATCTTTAAGGTATTATTTTATCTCTCCCCCTATCAGTTTTGTATTCAAAATGTCATGTGGAAAATATCTGGTTCTAGCATTAATTAGGGTATGATGTTAAGGTAGACCTTTCAAGATCCGCGCACGTCCTCATGGAACGAATCTCAAGAAAAGGGCTCCACGATTCCTTGAGATATTTTTACATCTTTGAGGAGGCACACAGCTTTGCTCAAAACAGAGAGGGTAATTCCTTGAATCAACGCTCCATGATTCCATCTTTGTGTTGCTCTAAATATATAAGTAACAAATTTTGTTTTGTAGATCTAAACCTACATTGTATGTGAGATGTAAATATCTCATTAAAACTTGAATACTATCTTATTATAACTAATTGTTTCTTTAAGAAACTATACTTTTTATACATCCATCTTATCCCTCATTCATATTATTTCAATTTGGCTTTGAAATATTATGTTATTGGTTCATTAGGCGAGTATGAAATCAATTATAAAGTGTTGTATAATCTTTTAGAGATATTGAAATTTTTTATGTGTTTCCATTTATTAATTTATGGTGTATTGACAAGAAATATTGTTTGATATTGTTGCAGAAAGGGTATGAATATATCATCAGAGTTTAAAAAGATATTTTAAGTTGAATGACACTGGAAAGAAAACCAGGTCAAGGAAGCGGCAGAGGAGGTGGGTCCACCGCTACAGCTGCGGGTGATGTAGCTCAAAAGAAGAAGACATTGCAGCAACGAGTCTGAGACTGAATTGGTAACTTTGTTCTTTGTCAAGTATTCGATTGGCTCCTAGTTTTTTACAATCTTGAAATCTAAACGGGGGTTGGTGACCGGTCTCCTCACCCCGCGAAGTAGTACAACCGGTTTGAAATGAACTTTACACCCATATATACCCTCCATTTCTCTCCTCTTAAATTTAGGCTGAGATCCAGTTTTAAATAGCAACCAGAAAACTAAATCTAAGCATAAACCAAACTAAGGTAATGTGAACCAACAAGGATCATGTTGGGAAGCACCAAGAGGTTGAAATTACCTTGTATAAATAGGTTACCTAATCGGGTTCCAACCGGATCTCCATCTACAACGGGTGATGCTGCAACTAATGTTCATAAGAATGCTTGAAATGCTCATAAGAATGCTTCACGTCATCAACTGCACACATTTCTTTTACTCTCTGCATTGATAATTGAGGGGCCCCAATATCAACTGTGCAAATCCCAACCCCGATTGCCAAAATTGGACCAATCAGATCAATCATCAAGCGGCAAGAACTTCCAGAATAAGGTAATAATGCTTTTGCTTATTAGTGCTTGGACTATACTGTTGTGTCATATCGCGAATCCATATTGAAAGTATTTCCTTCCAACAGTGACTTCACAGTACATTTCGAATCATTGCTGATTGAGAATGATTTATTGGAAACTCTGAAGCCAATAGCAAAAATGCAGTTGCTGATTTTCACAGTACATTTTGAATCATTGCTGATTGAGAATGATTTATTGGAATTTTAATTCTCTTATAGGTTAAGGGAACTTTATGAAGTTGGGAATTTTTGTTTATAAAAAAAGAGATAAGTGTGAATAGTGTTTGTAGATACATTATATCAAAAGTATGTCATAATTTATGAATAGTGTGTGTAGATACTAAAAGCTGGTGGTACGTATTTTATTTTGATGATATATGTGATTCTAAAACGGTAAAAAATGAAGAAAAAAAGGGAGACAATTTATGAATAATGTTTTTTGTGATGAGTCTTACAATGTAATTTGTTATTGATATTTCCTGAAATATTTTTTTTTCTCCCCGCGGGAAATGGGATTGTTAGAGGTGAAGCATGGTTTGCTTCAGATTGTAGAATCATTGGAGTTCCTCCATACCAATGCATGTCTCATTCATAGGGCTATATCCCTTGAGGTGAAGACTTTTTCTCGCATGTTTTCTACTAGCAGTGTATATATACCACACACACACACATGATAATTTTACATGATTCGTTGTTGTTGCACTAGAGGACAGTAGCTACTACTATTCATTAACTGCTACTACAACATTAGACATAAATATCTTCTAAAATTATATTTTTCATATGCGCATTTCAGAGATGGTATTTACGGAGGATTAGCAGGTTCATTTCGGAGGATTAGCAGGACATCTGCTGAGAAGGGTATATTTTTATGGAACTCGATAATATGTGTTCATGAACAAGTTGGTGATCATGATGGAACTTTGAGGCTCTTCGGTAGGATGTTACGTGCTGGGGTTCAACCTAATATGGTCACCATCACAACCATACTTCCTGCTTGCTCACATTTGGCGGCTATGATGCACGGTAGGGAGATTCATGGGTACATTATATCTATATTCTCTGTTTGGTCTATGTAACGCTCAGCTTCTTCTCTTCTTTACACTTTTATAGATTTATAGATTATATGTTGCTGATTATATGTTGCTGATTCCTGCTGATTATAAGTCAAAGCTCTATTGCTGCTGATTATATATTGATACAAGTCTCAATGGCAGGGTAGTTACTATATTGGTAGAGTGATAATACAAGTCTTAAAACATCATTATTGGTAAACATTGAGCAATCATTTCAGAATATAGAAATTTGATAGGATAGAAATAGGCACTCCGGATGGTTATTTCCTAAAATATCGATATACCCGAATCTCCGCAATTGTTAACTAGAAAGCTCTCAGCATTGCCACGATAATCAACTGCTATGCTGTAGTTGGGGTTCTGTATCTTTAAACTCGGGCATGATTAGTGTGTTTGATTCCACACAAAGACAAATAATATGCTGAAATCCTTCTTTATAAAGGCTACTCTTAAACAGACCTTTCATCTTGACCATTTTTGAATCCACATAGAAGACCTTCCAAGAGAAATCTGTAGATCTATTAGACTTCATAGCTCAACTTTGAGTTGATTTCAATGTTTCTAATTTTCTTCAAGTCCTGCCTTATGTAAGCCAAATTGACATTTCAACAGTTAGTGTATGATGATATGAGAAATCGTCCATAAGACCTTCTCGTACCAGCAGGTCAAGAGTGATGTGTGTTAAACACGTAAAGCAAGCAAACAGAGAGAAGACAAGATATAGAGTGGTTCAGCCTCTAAAATAGGCCTACGTCCACTGTGTTGCTCCGTTCTCATTATGTGCGCTGCATTGTACAATATAATCATGCCTATAGAGGGGTACAAGTATAAGAATAAAGGAGAGTACATGACAGTATTGGAGATTCCGGTGAGCCCGTGAGGTGGCTGTGATGCAGATCCTTGGACTCCAATGCCTATGTTGGGGTGATGTAGAGAGGATCTGTGTTGTAGTGCCTTCGGTGTGTGTGGAACCGATCTCCCTCTTCTAGGTGAGGGTCCTCTATTTATGAGGAAATGTGTTGAGTCAGATTCCCTGAGCACATGGCGTATACCGAGTTTACGGCAGTTGTGGATAAAGGGTGTGCGGCCTGCAAGGCAAGCAGTGGTTCATTTGATAGAAATCTAGGGTTTTATTTATTCGTTTTTCTTTTTCCACATATGTTGCATATGAAATACGTAGAACTGTTCTTGATGTTCATGATCGAACACTCCGTATTCTGTGGGTTTGATTCTAAAAGTGATTAGATTTAGGTAATCAAATTGTTTAGGATAGAGGTCGCAGCATGGTAGGATTTCAATAATCTTTTCCGTGAACTGGTACAATACTTCTGCGTCATACCGTGCCAAATGTCCACGGTCCCTCGAACTATCATCCGCGGCATCAAATCACCACTCTTAGTAGTCTCGGAATAGCCTTAAAACTTTCATGAACCCAAGACATTCATGTTAAATAACTATAGCTGCTGCTAGAGCATAAAGAGTGGACTGAAATTTTAGGAATGGTCGTGGCCAGGAATGCCCTAAAAGCAATTCTATCTTATTATCGCGGTATTCTATGTTCCTCTGATATGGATGTGTCCGCGGCTTGTTGGGACAGTACGATCCCATTAGACATTTTTTTTATTCAAAAATACCCTTCTGCGGCTTCTTGAAGTCTTACAAATCATACTGGCTGCGGCGCCTAACTGCGAACTCTGTTTTTCAGGTACTGCTGCAGCCATATGAGCTTTGACCCAAACGAGTTCCTGAGAGGCTTTTGGGCAAAGCATTTGGGGACCTCTCCCCCCGAGCTTACTTTTGTGCCCCCTCTAAGATCAGTTGGGCCCTGCAAACTAAAAGATTGCCCGAACTGCGTGATAATCGACTCAGACTCCGCAGACTCTGCATCCGGGAAGGATTCCCAATCTCCGCCGATGGAAGAGGAAGCCAACTCAAGTACACATCCAATGGGTGTAGGAGACAATGCCACGGCTGTTAGAAATAACCCAGGAGGAACATCTGGGAGGGCTGATAGACCCCTTGCCGCGCTTGATATTCGCGGCTCGATGACCCAAGATTGGGTCGAGCAGGTTGCTGAGGCCTTCGAATTTCCAGAAAATTTGACGTGCCTGACCCCTGTCGCGAACCAAAGACAGTGCACAGTTCTATCCGATGATGGAATTTTCTTCTCGCTACACGCCTTCATTTACGGGTTGCGGCTACTAGTCTTAGTTCTTATCCATCGCCTTTTTCAGGCAATGAACCTGGCCCCGGCACAGCTGGACCCTAATGGATGGAGAGATGTTCTCGCTGCAATTATCCTTTGGGATAAATTGTTCAAAAAGGACATCACTCCTGCGGAGTTCTTTCACTTCTACCGTCCAAAGGAGAACACAGTGAAATTCGCGGGGTATTATTACCTCTCTAGCCGCGGCAGGGACTAGGCCCTTTACACTGGGAGACCGACCAGTGTGAAGAATTGGAAGGGGAAATATTTCTACATCTCCGGTAAAGGCTGGGAGATGCATCCCGAGGAGAATGAAAGAGAGAGAAGATATAAAATTCTGCGGCAGTGGGGGTCACCATCAAAATTAGGTATAAGATTATAGCTGCTTCCTTTTTATTTTACATGTAACTTCCACTAACCTGAATCGTCTTTTCTTTCTGCAGCCCTTGACAATCTGCATTTGAACAAGCGGCAGGAACAAAGGGTTGATGAGGCCGCGGAAGTTTCTGCTGAGCATAAGAAGTTCAGCACACTCGTAACGTCAGCAACCATTTTTGAAGTAGGATTTTTCCCAAACAAATCCATTCCTCAACAAATGGGTGCGGAAGGTAACTAACTGCACCATAATTTTTACACCGCGGTCGTTTATTCTCTTGAACTCGAACTCATGCCATGCCTTTTCAGGCGAAAAAGTTGACAGGGGGTTGCTAGTGGCGCAGCTAGCGGAGATGGATGAGGACGCAGTCGTCCTAAATAATACTGCACGTAGCAGGAAGAGTAAGAGGTCCAAATCCAAGGGACCTGCCGCGGCCCCCTCCAGAGAACATAATGCAGCCCCATCCGTGGTCGCTACCGATAAGGCTAATGATCCTGCTGCGGATCAGGTGGTCAATGATGAAAACCCTGCACCGGACCATTTTGATGACGACATAGGGGAAAACTTGTCCGCAGCTGGCCTGATGTCAACTGAAGTGCCCCTTCAATCATCCTCTACTCCACCGCCAACTGTAGTGGCGGTTAATGCTAACTTGCCACTCCTAAATTTCGTGGAGAGTCTGGGCCAGATGGTAGACCAAGGCCTCAATTAAGGGAGCCTGACCCAAATTCTTCCTGGGACACTACCGCAAAGGCTGCGCAGAGGATGAAGCGAGCCTTGGATGCCGCGGGCCTTGAAAGGCTAGTTGGAGAAGATCATGAAGATCTGGAGGACTGTGGCCTCCATAGCCTTCTGGGGGTACATACCAGTTGTCATTTGACTTTGCATCTCATATTTTTCCATATTTTCTAACGCCTTTTCTTTCAGGCCGCGGATGTTATTGTGGTCCAGAAGAGGAAGTACGAGGCCTTATATAGGTTGAAAGAGGCTGAGAAGAGTGCACATACCGCGGACTTGCAAGATGCACGGACTTCTGCTTTTGAAGCGGGGAAAAAGTCTTATGTCGCGTCCCTTCAAGAAGCCCATGTAGACCTTGAGAAAGCCATCAAGGCGAGGGAGGAAGAGGAGGAGAATTTTAAATAGGCCGCGGAATCCCTAAAATCTTCGCAGGCCCAGTCTGCGGAGGCCGCCCGTGTTGCGAACATTTCAAATGCCAAGCTTGCCCTTCTACAGCAGAAATATGAGGAGCTAGAGGCCAAGTCCCCGGAAAGATGAAGATCAAGCCGCGGCAGTGAAAAAGTTGGAAGAAGATCATGGTGATACCCTCCAGCTAGCCATAGATCATGCCGTGGAGTCATTCAAAGGCTCCAAGGATTTCTTCTTTATCAATAACAGGGCATACCTCCGCGGATACCAGGAGCTGCGGTAGAGATTTATGAGGAGGTTCCATGAGGCCAATGAGGATGTCCTTTCCTGGAAGTCAAGCAATGCCGAACATCAAGAGTGCATCGCTGAACTAAAGGTCATGGCAGAAGAGAGGGAAAGGCTCAGGGCCGAGGCAGAAGCCGCAGAAGGAGAGACCGAGACTGTCGCGGGCGGTGAAGATGATGATGATGATGATGATGATGACGCAGCCTCTTAAACTCCTAATTTCTGTTGTATCATTAATATAGGGATGCATCCCTCCCTTTTGTAATCTTTGAACTTCTTTTGTGGCTGCGGCCTTCATTATATAATCTATGGCTTATTAATACCAAGGCTGCGGACATATTTTTACCATTACAATTGACTGCTTAATGTATTCCTTGATCTTTTATGTTGTATGACTTACATTGCTTGCTATAATGAATTATTGTACGTTACTGCCTCATCTCTGAAAATGCATCCGCATCCCGACAGACGTAACATTTCAAGTTCGCGGTCAGAGGTCGATTTCGTAGTTTTATTTTTTGTCAATGTCTGTGTCCATACAAATGGTGTTAAATCCCTGGCATCGACTGTTGCGTCACGTCAGCTGCGTACAAGCCGTGGCTCGTTATTATGTCGCGTCATGTAAACATCTTTGCCTGATTATCGCGGACAGGATTTCAAGGCTGGGACTTGCTGATTGCATGGATCTCTAGCTGCTTTCATTGCACCCGGTTGTCTGAACCATTTATCTTTTGTTATCCCATAATAACCAACATGGAATATGCGGAGAACTCTTTCCTTAGACTTGGTACAACTGATTCTCTTCTACCGCCGCATTCGATATTGTAGCTTTATCATGCTTCAAGATGTTAGTGCCTTACCATTTTCATGAATGAGTGGCTCCTAGGGCTCTATAACCGTACCGGTGGGATGCGGCACATTTCTGGTTTATCTGAACAATGCGCCTCTGTAAACATATGTTGGAGTTTCCAAGTCTTCTTGGGCTGGGTCATGTCACCAAGCCCTAACATGCGAGACACTATCAAGCCTCTCCGGGCTGGGTTATGTTATTAAGCCACCCACAGCTAATATGCGAGACACTATCAAGCCTCTCCAGGCTGGGTTATGTTATTAAGCCACCCATAGCTAATATGCGAGACACTATCAAGCCTCTCCAGGCTGGGTTATGTTATTAAGCCACCCACAGCTAATATGCGAGACAGTATCAAGTCTCTCCAGGCTGGGTTATGTTATTAAGCCACCCACAGCTGCTGATGTATAGAGAGTCATCCTTGGCTAGATATTATAAGCCTCCCGGCCCGATGACGCATCCCAAAGCTGAGCACGGGCATTGGAAGGCCCCGTGACTAATGAAAGCTCCTTTAGTCTTCAGATGCTTTCGTAAATATTATCATCATATGATAAGATGTAGTTGCACATATATAAAGGTCGTAATCCCTCCATATGCGCATCCCGAAATAATAATAATCTTCCGAGATAATTTGTTATCCTTCCTCTGGAATCTGTTTAAGACACAAAGTCTTTTTGTGAGATAGCAGGTTATGAAATCAAGAGAAATATCAGATATGGAAAAATTTGCTAATTCATATGTTTATATATGTATTCTTCATCTAATGACTTTGTTAATAAAACATAAGGTCTTAAGTATTAAGGCTAGAATTGAGCTTCATAAAACATAAACAGAAATAGTTGAAATTGGAAAGACTAAAGATGAGGTGCGGCATGAAGCCTCTGTAAGGTTCGGCTGGGTCCTTTATGCATTCTTTTGGAATCACTGTAGCATCCCTTGCCCAATTAGCCTTTCAACTTCGTCTTTTAGAGCATAGCATTGCTCTGTGTCATGGCCATGGTCCTAATGGAATTTGCACCAGGTAGCTTTGTTCCTCTTGTGGGGTGGAGCTCTCAACTTTTTGGGCCACATCAAAAGCTTATCCTCTTTGATTAACTCAAAGATCTCTTCAACCGGGAAAATCAATGGAGTATAGATACCCGACTTCTTTTCTGATTTCTCTGCCCTCCTTTTTTTACTCATACTGGTTGATTCCGCGACTTCTTTAACTGCCGCGGCAGACAAAGCTTTTTCCTCTGAAACCGCGCCTATATTTTGAGAGGTCGCGGCCTCTAACATTATCACCCTCTGTGTTAGGTAATTGACCTGAGTCTGAGGTGAGGCATGGCTGTCATAGAGGTGATAAAGGTGATTGTACATTTTCACAATATCATCCTTGACTTCTGCACTCTGGCTGGATCCTCCTTCCATTTCTACTCTTGTTAGACTTTATAAAGTATATAGAATCTGAGACGAAACTAACAGAAGTGAGTGATCATAGGAATATTGAGAAGGGGAACTTGAAATTCTCCATGATATGCTGAGGAGGCCGTGACAAGTATGGCACACAAGCGTACTGCCGAAGCCCTTTAATGTTATTCACCAAGGTCGAGCGGAAGGCAACTTAAGTCCTTCCCAAGGTGATTTTGAACTGTCGTAATAGATCCGCACCAGTGGGGGTCGCGGCCTGAGATATTGTTGAACTTACAGGCCGCACCCCTGTCTAGGCAGGGGAAAATCCAAACTGATGTCCAAGACAGGAACTGACATTTTCTCCCTCAATTACGCGAGGGAAACCTACTAGGGTCCATTGATGAGAGAATTCCCTTGCGGTGCACAATACGGCACAGCTTCAATGATAACCCCTAGATCATAGGTAGATGGCAACAAAAATGGGAGTAAATATAGTTGTACCCTAATCATCCACCTTTTCGGGACTAAAGCCCATCATGCCTTTTAGCATTATCTAGATGGAGTGATATCACAGGGGTATGTAAAATAGATCCAAAGTCATCAAATGAAGATCCAAAGACAGATCCAGAAATATGAAATACTCGTTGAAGGGGGCGAATGTAAAGCGGAGCCCAAGAACCAGTAACCGACCCGTGAGAAGATGATCCATAGGACCCTCAGGGGCCGAATAAGGTGTTTAAGAACTCATATGTGTAGAGAAATAAGATTGAAATACCTGTGTTCCCACAGACGACGCCAAACTGATGATACGAGAAATCGTCCATAAGACCTTCTCGTACCAGCAGGTTAAGAGTGATGTGTGTGTTAAACACGTAAAGCAAGCAAACAGAGAAAAGACAAGATATAGAGTGGTTTAGCCTCTAAAATAGGACTACGTCCACTGTGTTGCTCCGTTCTCATTATGTGCATTGCATTGTACAATATAATCATACCTATAGAGGCGTACAAGTATGAGAATAAAGGAGAGTACATGACAGTATTGGAGATTTCGGTGAGCCCGTGACGTGGATGTGATGCAGATCCTTCGCCTCCAATGCCTATGTTGGGGTGATGTAGAGAGGATCTGTGTTGTAGTGCCTCCGGTGTGTGTGGAACCGATCTCCCTCTTCTAGGTGAGGGTCCTCTATTTATGAGGAAATGTGTTGAGTTAGATGCCCTGAGCACGTGGCGTATACCGAGTTTGCGGCAGTTGTGGATAAAGGGGGGTGCGGCCTGCAAGGCAAGCAGTGTCACAAACTGGAGGGCCGCGCACCCTAAGGTGGGATGCCGTGACCTATGATGGGGAGGGCCTCACCCTAAATGCATTCTGGCCGCGCCCTGAGTGAGGTTAGGTCACGCCCTGTATGAGAGAATACATCCGCGGCAGGGTGCTATATTTGTACTATCAGTGTATAACTGATTCACTCACGTATTTTTTGTTTTCCATTATATACTTTTGAATAGTGACTCGATTGTTACTTTTTTGTGGGTTTAAGATCAGTGTTTTATTTTTTTCTTTAGAAATATGAGTTCATATGAATTTATTTTTCATATTTGTTTTTTAAACTTCAGTATCTTATTTCTATTTGTGGGGGTTTAAGGCCACGGGGCTACTTTAGAGACCGTGAGTGCTCTTCGACAACGCTTGAAGCAGAAGCGTCTTCTTCTTCTCGACACTGATGGTGATGATTCTATTTTTCACCTTTTTAATTATTGTTTGAAATTGATATAGTTACTTATAATGTTAAATGTTTTGGTTTTGCAGTGGCTGGGCATGCAGGTCGCAGGGGAAGACTACCGTTAACTTAGAATATGAAATGCTGCTACAGGAACTGTTATTCCTGCTAGAATGTGAACTGAGCAATTCATTCTTAGAATATGAAACTATTATACCAAATATAAGGGTTTGTGAACTGTTATACCAAATTTCAATCCACCACTACCAAACTTCCCTTATTGTTTAGTTTTCAGTTAAATTATAATAATAAATTATCACGTGATCATGATATGTTAATGATTAACATGTGTATATGTATTCTTGATGTTATGATGTTGTATATGCATAGTCCATGACATATTATTTGCATTGTTGTGAATTGTTTTTTATTTCTTAAACAAGGTGAATCGTTCTATAAAGAAAGGAAATTATGCTCATTTTTTTAAATTTGTTTGCAATTATTTGTGTTTTATAGTAGTTTACAATTATCACGAGGTTCAGGACAGACTAATTGTATTGTTGTTGGACTATTTTTTTCTTAAATGAGTTGTATAGTTCTATAAACATAGTTTAAATTTTTTACGGTTATATGTTGTAAAATAATTTTGACTTAATTATTCAAGATTCAACACTACTAAATTTACACGACTTTATACTTTTCAAAATTATCAGCGTGCCTTCAGGCACGGGCATACCCTAGTATATATGTGTGTATATATATATTCAAGACAAAACTGATCGAATAACCCAACCAAAAATAAAATATTCAAGACAAAACTGACCGACTAACCCAACCGAAACTGTCGTTGCACTTATATAGTATGGTGGATTGATCCGTTCCAAATCCGAACTGATACAGACTTCCCAAGTCCAAATCCTCCTTCCCCAAAACGTTTTTATGGTGGCTCAAACCTGCATTAATGTCGAACCTAAGCTTCAAAACACATAATATACCCAATATCCAACTGTATAAATACATAATCATTATCCTAATTAGATTTCACAAGGAATAATATCATTATAACATAAATTAAGGTTCAAATTTTTCAAAACCCAATTTAAATCTGACTTCATTCTCAATCGTCAATTAATCCAATTAGCACGTTACTTCAACAGTTAAAGCATCAAATTAACATAGAACAATCATACTTACGATTAATTCATACTTAAATATGGATTCTATCAAAGAATTGTAACCCAAAATGATTCAATTAAAGGTTTCTAACAAAATCACCAATTAAGTCAGACTACAAAGACCACCAATAGGTTAATTTCACAACCTAATTAAATACAATATGAACATGATAAAGATAGGAAGTTAAATCCCTAATCATGCTTCTAAATCCAAAATAAAATAAAATATATTGAAATCATAAATTAGTTACAAATTATATAGTAATAAAGCAAGAGATTTACTATATGAACGATAGGAATGAGTGATTCTTTTGCTTAATCCCTTTTTCTTCATCCTCAAGATTGCTCACAAGTTCTCCCAAATCTCTAAATCAACTAGGGTGTGTGTTTTGTGTGTAATTTGTTAACCTTATGAGGTTAACACATTTAAAATAAGTCTAAAATCGAAGGTCTTTGAGCATATAAATGAGCCCAATATACAGCCCAACCCACTCCAAAACCTAACTCAAAGATATATCTACTCCATAGATCCAATCCAAAATACAAAAAACACATATCGGGCATTTGTACACTCTAGAGTCCAATAAAAACGGTAATACCTTACACAGATGTCGTAATACCTCATAGCGTAAATAAGATACATACATAATTATTTTACGCGTCACATATCGTCCAATATCATATAATTAATATTATCAATCAATTATTTATAACATCTGGTAGAAAATTACCTCACATGCAAAATTTAATTAACGTCGAAATTATGCATTTTTATTATTACAAAATAAAAAATAATCCCATTTATTAATTTATTTATCCCCAAATAAATAATAAATACAATCCACAAAAAATGGGATATTACATTTATTGCATTATTTATCACTATTACCCCCCCCCCCCCCCCTAATTTAGTGTGCTCGGCTTGACTCTTGTATTTTACTATCTCGTCATCCTATGTTGAAATATTGCAACCCTCAGTGCCACCATCTTTCTCACTTCTTCATGAAAATCATGGTAGAGTCGACGCATGAAGCCCCTCACATGTGAATTGAAGTTTAGACACTTATGAATTGGCAAACCGACTTCATTTGCTGATAAAACTTTGGATCCAAAAGCTAATATGAATGGAGTTTCCACAATTGTAGTGTTGGGGGTCGTCTTGTAATCGCACAGAACACTATGAAACTAATTTATCCAGTTTCCTTCAAATCTTCTATGCACTTATTCATCTCATATAGGAGGGTTTTATTGGTTATCTCCATCTGATCGTTGCACTACAAGTGACCTGGAGCATAATGAAATTTCTAAATTTTAGAGTTGATGAAGTAGGCACCTAACCAGTCGTGATTAAATTAAGTACCATGATCGACAATGAAAGAATGGTTCAACCCATATCATTAAATTATGTTCTTCAAACTGAATTGGAAGGTCTTTAGTTACTTGATTTCTACTATCATCTCAGCTTCTACCCATATGGTGAAAGTAGTCAGCTACCACCACAAGGAACCTGAACCTTCCTTTGACCTTTGGTAGTGTCCCCACAGGTCTATTCCCCACATCATGAAGGTCCAAGTAGAAGAGATGGGTGTGAGAGTCTCCATGGGCCTTTGGTGAATCACAACAAACTATTAGCACTCATTGCAATTTGTTTCATATAAATAAAATCTTCCTTGATAGTGCTCTCATAGTAACCTCGTGTTTTAACCCATTTAAACAATGATCTTTTAGTTGCATAGTCCCCATATTATTCTCAGTTCACTTCCTTTATAAGACCTTTTACTTATTTTTGGGTGAACATAGTGGAGGAATGGTAACACAAATCCTCTCTCGAACAATACTCCTCCGATTAACACATATATTATTTCTTTATAGCATAACCTTTGAGCTTTTTTATGGTGTGTCAAAACTTTTTTAGTCCTCAAATATGATTAGATAGGTCCATCCCGGATGGTCCTACATCCAATTCCATCACCTACACATATTCCTCGTCAATTCTCTGATGAAATAGTTACTCCAGTGGGACAATCCTCAGTTAGGATTTAATTCCCAAAGATAGAAGAGCTAGAGAATCGTTTCATGATTTTTTTATTCTTGGCATCCTTATCATATTTGTTGTGGTGAACTTTGGAAATAATATTTTTATCTTTGTAAAGTACTTCGACATTTTCTCTTTTGCTACCCCATACACACCTATCACATGATTGAAAACCAACCATAAATCTTTGTGAGTTGATAGTAATTGATCCCCTACTGATAAGGCTAATCTCAAGCCTTCTACTAGAGATTCATGATCAACTTTGTTATTGGACACTTCAAATTTTAATTTCAAGGAATATTCCACATCAGATCCCTCTGGTGCAGTGAATATTATACATGAACAACTACCGTTTCCACATGAAAAGTCGTTAATAAAAAGTTTGCAAATAGGTGTACCTTTATCGAAGTTTCCATAAACTAATAAGCCAATTATCAAGATCTTCTTCATCTGTTCTAAGTCACGAACTTGTTATATTGGCCTTATAGTGGATTCTACTTTGTCAAGGGTTGTAGTTGGCGTAGCTCCAACTTATTCCTGATTTTCTATCACCTCCTCTTCATATGTGAACTCTCCAATAAAATTTTCACAGCCTTCCTTTTATCTCCATCCTAAACTTTTACATAATATCAAACTCAACCACCCACACCATTAACTTGCCATATTTTTCAAGTTTGTGGATGACCTATCTCAGGGGTTGATTAGTGTTCACATCTATTATGTGGACCTGGAAATATGAATTCATCCTTTTTTATTCCTCAATAAATAGCAACGCTAGCTTCTACAGTATCGAATATCTTATTTTAGTACCTCTATATGACTTGTTTATATAGTATACTGGCATTTTCGCACCTCACCAAGGTTGAGCTCACATTCGACTTAGATACATCCAAGTATAGGTATAATTTCTCTCTAAGGATTATCTTGAAGAGAAATGAAGGAGTCATAGGTATCTTTTAAACTCTAAAAATTCCTTATCATACTTCTCGTTCCACTCGAAGATTTGTCGTACAACCTTGTAGAAGGGAAGGCATCAGTGTGTAGCCTGTGATATAATTTTTTTCAATGATATGACATAGCTTATCAGCCTCTTAATATCCATCTTGCTCTAGGGAAATTTTATGTCGATAAGTGCTTTAATTTTATCTGGATTGGCTTCAATACCCCTTTAATTAATGATGAACCCTAGGAAATTTCTTGGTCAGACATTGAACACACACTTGACTATATTTTACTTCATTTTGTATTTCTCTATTACACCGAATGTCTGGTCGATGTCGTGAATGTGGTCATCTGCATTCATGGTCCTTGTTAGCATATCGTCTATTTACAACTCAATGTTATTTCTGATCCAATTCTTAAATCTTTTGTTAACTAGCCTTTAGTACGTTTCTCTAGTATTTTTAGCCCAAAGGGCATAACGTTATAGCAATACGTGTCCAGACTAGTTATGAAAGAGGTGTTCTCTATACCCTTCTACCTCATTAATATTTTATTATATCCCTAATAAGAATCCATTGAGGTAATTAGCTCTTGTTCGGTAGTAGCATCAACCAACTATTCTATCTGGGATAAGGGTAGTGATCCTTGGGATAAGCCTTGTTGAGGTCAATGAAATCTATACACATGTACCATTTGCCATCATTCTTCTTCAGTATCATAAAATTTAGAATTCTCCTCAGGAATTTTAGATCTTTAATGAATGTATCCTTCTATATCTTATCCACCTCTACTATAATAACCCTATTCCTCTTTTCAATGAACACCCTTCACTTCTTCTTCATAGGTTTTGCATCCTTCACTACGCTTATCTCTTGATAGAGCACCTTTAGGTCAATGCTATTCATATCTTTGTAGCTCTATAAAATTACATTTCATGCCTTCCTAAGGAAATTTGTAAGCTCTTTGTTCATCTTTTAGCCTATATATGACTGGGAATATGAATGACCATCTTTAGATGTTCATCATCAAGGACCATAACTTTTGTATCCTCGATCGCCTCTTCCTTGATAAGCTTTTCCTTATCATTGGGATCCATCATCTCAATTTTATAGATAGTGTTTAAACTTTATCTCTCCTTTATCGCGATGAAGTAGCATTCTCGATCTACCACCTAGTTACCTTTGACTTTCCCAACTCTAAACCTTATCGGGAATTTAATTACTTGGTGATCAGTAGAAGCGAATGCCTCAAACTTTTTCAACACAAAGCATCCAAAAATGATGGTAGTATCTTTGAATTCGATGGTTCCTCAAAGGGAGAACTTTATCCCCTAAAAATCCAATCAAAGGATGACAGTAGGCTTGCAACTTTCTTTTCTATAACTTCAAACTCCCGTTATCAACCTAGATTCTTTGGACATCCATTGCATTCCCATTATCCACTAGGATTATTTGCAACGTGCATTTATAGACCATCAAGCTTATCATCAGTGGGTTTTCATGTGGTTATAAATGTCCACTTAGGTTGTCCTTTGAAAATCACATGACCAATTTATCATTGTTAACCATACGAGGTCGCCATCCAATGCTTCAGCCAACCTACACAAGCCTTAACCACAATCAGATATACTTTCCTTTTGTTAGGACTATCTTCTCTCATTACTTTTCCATCGATAATGGAATTTATCCCGAATGAGATCTGTTAACATTCTCTTTTATCTCTTTAATCTTCTCAGCATATAATTTATAATACCTTTATTAGAGTCATCATCATCGTGGGTTCGCTTTTAGTCGTCCCTCTCCTTATAAGGAGATTTTAATCTTTCTATGGGTGCAACATCTCGATTAGACTTGTCTACATACTTCTTTAGTTTACCCCTCCTGATCAGGGCTTCGATTTCATCTTTAACGGATAATCACTTCTTTATCGTATGGCCATGATCCTTTGGGAAATCATACCATTTTCTCTTATCTCGCCTACCTACGCGGGTCTTAAGTTTCTCTAGCCATATCAATTTTTCACTTTCTAGTATCTCATTGAGGATGTGATGTGCCCCAATAGTAAGGGGATTATTTTCATTAAACTTCTTAGGTTTATCTTGCTTTTGCTTCTTGGACTTATCCTTCTTTTTTGAACCTCTTCTAGTCTCGATCTTAGGCTGGCCAAATTATTTTTCTGTTGTGGAGTCCTCGATGTTCATGATCTTTCCTTCTTTAGATAGGAGTATGGTCGTAATGTTAGGAGGCTTCTTCGTACCTGCCCAATATAATTTTGTATTTATTAGGCTAGTTATGATGGTTGTGATAGAAATCTTCTCGTTACAATCTACTGCCTGTAATTTTTCTTTATGGAACCTCGTGGTATACTACCTCGTTGTCTTTTTTCTTTTTTCCTACCATTGAGTTAGTGAGCCACTTTGCTCATAAGCTTCATATTGAATAAAAATTATTCATAAACTAGTCAACTTGTTGTCTGAAGTTGTTCATCTTCCCCATTGGGAGCCCCATATACCACATATGAGCCAACCTATTTATAGTACAAGAACATGCCCCATGTCTCATTTCATCGAGGATATAGTAAATATCTGAAGCAACCTAATATAGCTCAATATGGTGCATGGGATCATTCTTCCTGGCATACTTTGGTGTTATTATAGGTGTCTTGAAGTTGTCTAGACTTGGGTAACTCAAAATGGACACTACAAAGGGATACCCTTCCACATATCCCCTCTATAAAGGATTTCATTCTTGATCATGTCATA
The DNA here is from genome assembly GCA_949130495.1 of Sambucus nigra. Taxonomy (NCBI): domain Eukaryota; kingdom Viridiplantae; phylum Streptophyta; class Magnoliopsida; order Dipsacales; family Adoxaceae; genus Sambucus; species Sambucus nigra. The sequence continues at coordinate 612,914,673 of OX422211.1, read as the reverse complement.
TAGATGATCTTTTGGTCGCTAAATAAAAACCATCTATAGTTGATCTTTCTCGGCCCTTATTCTTAATTCGGCTCGTCACTAACTGTTCATCAAGTTTCTTCCATCCTATTGTGTTGTTCGAATCTAACTGACCTTCCAATGCATTGTCTATATTTGGGTGAGCAATTGGTTCCCTTAATAGATGATCGCCAAGATTCTTCTCTATGCTCTCTACTTGAATGGCCCATAGACACATGTGGGTTAGGTCCCAGATGATTAAAGGCACTTCCTCTTCTCAGCCTTTCTCGTATATTAGGTCGGAGAGGTCCAATTGTGTATTCCCCCTCTTTTATCATTATGATATTAGAGATTTTCCCGAGCATATAGGAATCATCATCTCGATCGAACCTAGTTCTCTTTCCAGATCTATTCCTTTCACCTGCTAAAGCCAAATCCAAATGTCTCAGATTCTGTAAAGCTTATTCATTATGTGATTGTCTATTGTGTCTATATAGGGAAAGTGGAGACATCTCCTTACTTCTATCAGAGTTCTTCACGACTACTAGTGTAATGGGACCCAATTTTGGGTAACATGGCCTATTTTTCCTAACTATGAGCTTTTGGGTCAACAAATTCATATTCTACTGCATATCATCTTGAATTTTGTCCAAGCTCTGTTGAATTCTTTGAAAATGGTCCATTCTAACTTAAGTGGAGGGAATAATCTTGTCAACCTCATGACTACTCTCAAGCTTATTAGACATATAATAGTAGAAAAACATAATATCATAAAAATGCAAAAATGCAAAAATATAGAGATCCAAACACGGATAAATGTAGAAAAATCCAGATGCAAGTTGAAATTGAAAAGATTTACATGAATCAAACGAAAACTTCTTTTCGAAATAGCTTTAACCCATTGACACCAGGTGAATTGAATCGCAATTCACTGGATCACTAAATATGGGTATCCTGGAGCACTAGTAATCAAACATTCGTGAAAATAACATGGCTAGCCATTTCCCATAGACTCCCCTAAATTGTTATCGCTAAAAATTGATATGGGGTAAATCCTAGCTAATAGATACCTGTTGCTAGCAATATAAATAGTTAGGAGACATGTTTAATGAAATATAAGAACAAAATCCAAATAGATAGTAGAAGAACAAAAATTATGTGGTTTGGAAAAATTCGTCCTACATCCATAGGTGATATTCTGTCTATTGACTATAGAGCAAACCCTATAGAGGAGTATAATTTACAAGATCTCAAATTCTCTCTATATTTTGGCACCATAACAGTAAGTAAAAGTCTCATACCTCACATGAGATTTTGTATGTGCAATTTATAGGTTGTTAAAAGTGAGAGAATAAAGGGCCACAAGTATCACCTTTATAGGTGAGGTGAGAATACATTTTACGATTTAGATGAGAGAATAATCACAAGTTTGTTATTGATATATGCAGAAGAATATTTGCATTTTCTCTGATTACACGTGTATTAAGTCACTGATGTCATCCATTCACAGGGTATGTGATTCCCTCGATGATGTTAACTAACAGAGTTATAGGGTCATGCCATCCTTTGGTCGAGTTGAACACTATACGACCCAATCTCCCTAGGTTACCTCAGCTCCTTCATTTTAATAAGTATCTAGTTAGGAATATCTCTAGTGCCAAGTGTCATTTTTCGGTTAGTTGACGGTCTACAATATTTAGGGTACAACACATCCTATAGGTAAAGTTATTAGTAGGAACTTCGTAGTTTACCTTTATTATGGAAACCTATTTTATGGTTTGGGAATTTTTCTGATAGTTCAAAGAGGATCGTACAGTTACATTAGGAATGTATTGAACAAGACAAGAGTGAGATTCAAGTCTAGGTGCTGACTAGATTAGACCTGCATAAGCTTATAATGCTTGCAAATAATGCATAGATTCTTAATACTAAGGATTATGAGGATCTAAGTATTCACACATTTACTATTTTGATTGATATGGGTGAGATTCAATTTATTGGGTCTAAATGTCCGCAAGATGGGCAATATTTGTGTGGATATGTTTGAGATAATATTTTGGACGAATCAACATATGGCATGTTTCCTAGATTATGATGCCCCTTTTATAAAATTTCAGGATTTTATTCTACCAGTAAACTTGGCATGTGAATTTTATAATCTGGTAGAGTATTCAATAAGTTAACTTTAACACATAAGATGTTGTTGAAAATCAATCAATAGCAAATTGAATTCACCAAGCAGGTATTTTAGCTTCACACAAGGAATCATATTATGTGTCATCTAACTTAGAAAATAAGACCTTATTATTCGAATAATTTTGATATAATAAAATTATAACGCAATTATAATTATTTAATGGAACTAATTAAAGTTAAATGGGAAATAAAATATATTATGGGAAGTAATAGGATTTTCGTACTTTTGTTTGGAAGACAATTTAATTTTTAGTCTTAGATCCCTTGTATAGTCCATTACCCAAGTAGTAGGCCATAACTCTTTGCAAACACTATTTTTCTAAGACCACTTCGTGTACCTATTTATATAAGTTGAGGTAAGGGGTTTAAGCTATTTGTGACATTCACTAGGGTTGGAGATGGAGAGGAAAAACACTATTCACATTTTGTGAAGGATTGAATAAATAATAAGTGATTTAGCTCATATTTCAATAAGCTTTCATTTTCAAGAGTTCAAACCCACAAGGCTTAATTTGGGGGGTCCTACACTAGAAGATTCCAGGTATTCAAGTAATTCTATCAAGGATTTGGATGGGGAATAAAACCAGCATCTTCATCTTTTAGATTAAATATTTCTCCTCATTCGGATTATCTATAAAATTCTCAAAGGTATTGTGATCCGAACCCTAGATTCATTCTTCAAATCTAGTTATTTTTATTACTTTTTAAAAGGTGATGAATCGAAGTCCTTTGGGAAACATAGTTTTTATAATGCAATCCCCATCAATTTTTATTAAATCATTGACTATAGATTGATTATGATTCAAAAAGTTCCATATTGTCCACCATTGAAACCCTAGGTAGCATGTTAAAAAATATGTTCAGGGATGCATATGTTTTGTAATAATATGGTTTAATAGGATGTTATTACCCCCTTCATCATGGTAATATGATTTTTATGTTATCTCAATAAATCCTATGACGGTTTATTAGTAGCTACTTTTTATGTATTCATTTTGGTTGTAATAATTAGGTTATTTTAATTACTACAAAACCTGATGTATAGGAGGAGTTCGTGAAGAGATGTAACAAAGTTTACTTTTTGTATAACTACCTTTGTATTTGGTTTAATCTTAGTGGAAGATCCATATATAGGGAAGAAGACAAAACCAAGCTGATGCAAAATGATGTAGTTTTGACAAATATCCAAGAACCCTAAAAGATGAGGAAGAAGACCAGACTAGGTCGACGCAACAGATGCCCGCAGCTGCAACAGGACATATCGCGACTCCCATATGCATGACCATAACTTCCAACCAGCGGCCACAACCTCATTCAATGTGGTTGCAGCTATTTTTTTCGTTCTCGCGATTATGTTTGAGCAGAAATGGAATTGATGGGCTCTTACTATTCTAGTGACAATTTCGTGATGGACTCTTATTCAAAGGAATTTTGACCCAAAAGGACTCTAATCAAGGAAGAATCCTTGGCCATAATGGATAGGACTTTGTGTCCTAAGTGATATATAATTTCTTATGTTTTTGTTTGATTGTATATTTGCTATCTCTTTATTATTTTTTACAGAATTTTGTTTGCTTTTAATTTCTTAATTAGGGACACCCAATTTTATGGACAACATAAATTTAGTTACGAGCCCTGCCTATATCAAATTAAAGTTTATTTCTCTTTTTCTAAAATTTAATTTAATCAAGTAATTAATTAAATATTTTTTTGACTTTAATACATTATTAATCTTCAATTTGAAATGTAAATACAATGTTGTTCAAAAATTAGACTTTAATACAAAATGTTAAAAAATCCTTCTGACCTAACTACGAGCTATCAATTAGAATCAAAATAATTCATAAATCTAAAAACAATATAAGAACTAAAAGAAAAATGAATTTGAAATTTATGTAATTAGAAAATATATATTAAAAAATCCCTCAATCCCCTTCGTCCAAAACCGATGCAGCACCCCTTCCCCACTCCAGCGATTGAGCATTTTTTTTACGATTTTTTTTTTGATTTTGTACTTTTGTGTGAGGAAGGTTGGGGGTGAGATTATCGATTATGGATGTGGAGGTGGTAGGAGGTGGTGTTACCGGAGTGGGGACTGTGGGTGTGGGGTTTTTGATTGTGCAGGTGGGGGTAATGGGTTGTGGTGATGGGTTTTTTGAGTGGTGGTCAGTGGGTTTGTTGGTGGTGGTCGGTAGTAATGGATTTGTTGGTGGTGGTCAGTGTCTAGGTTTATCTTTAAAGTAAAGAATGATTTATGATCCGATTTATATGAATCTGATATTTAGATTTATGACCTACAAATTAAGTCTGGCGTTATGTTCAAAGATTCTAGGTAACTGAGCAACTGCTTAAAAGAGATATGGTTCTAATAATGGGCAATAAGTAAGTAAAGTATATTAGTAGTAGGCTATCTATTTTAGATTTTGGTAGAGACATAAAAGTTTATGTTGGAAAATTATTTTTATGTGCCGATTATAAGAAGAAAAGTTGTTTTCTGTTTCTAAATTGATTTTGAATAGATATTAGAGTAATTTTATAAAAATCATTTTTTTTAAATATTGAAAATCTTTTATTTGTTATGGTACACTAGAAAATAGTTTATACATTATAAGGTTTGTCTCACTAATATTTCTAAACACTGAACTGAGTAACATTAATGGATTAATCATCAAAGAAGAAGTTTCCCTCTTTGTTGAGCCAAACAAAACTTTGGCACTAACGCCTAGGTTATTATATTCTAAAATGAATTCAAGTTCTAATTTAAAATGGACAACTAATCTCATTAGAAGTGGAGGCACTTATAATTTATGAATCCCATTTGGAAAGTAAAATGATCTAGGGCCACTTCACAACTAAAATTTATATAGTTAGATATGTATTGGAAATGGTTCATTTTGATTTGTGTGGCCCTATGTCTATTCGAAAAAGAGGTGATTTTAATTAATTCATATATTTCATTGATGATTACACAAGGTATTATCTTATTTACCATATGTGCCATAAGTCCAAAGTAAGTAGATCCAAGTGTATAAGACTAAGACAGAGCATTGGTGAAGTAGAATAATCCAAACACTAAAATTTGATCGTAGGGGTGTATACCTCTTGGGAGTATTTAAGGAAAAATTTATTGAAGGTGGCGATTGTATCCCAATCATTTGCATCGGAAATTTCACTACGGAATGGCATAGCAGAAAGATAGAATATTAATCTTTTAGACGTAATAATGTCATATTAGTTATTCACGACTGCTACATTCTTATTGGGAATTTTCTTTAAGAGACAGATCTATAAATTTTGAATTTAATTCCATCTATTTGGTCTTCTCGACTCCTATGGAACTATGGAGTGGGCATAAGCTCATTTTAGGACATGCTCAGATCTAGGGGTACGCTACACTACTATCGTGGAGGGAGCCAAGGAAGCGGGAATCAAGGTTATAAGTATGTCTCTTTTTGGTTATTCGAAAGGTACTAAAGGTAGCTTATGTCATATTCCTAAACACAAGACAACCATTGATTATATTAATGCCTGATTCTTGAAATAGGATTATGTAATCAACCATGGGACTATAAGTAAGATTGAGTTACAAGAGATGAAAAAGAAACACCATATTACTAGTGTTGCTAGACCACTTGTAGAGGACCAAATACAATCTTATATCGATAATGTAGTAGCTAGATGTAGTGGGATCATTACCGATGATTAGGTTATGTATGTTACTTATACTAGATCACAAGTGATGACTAATAAGCACCCAAAAGTGTATAATTTATGCCCCGAATAGAAGCATTTTAATCGCTCGATTTTAATAAAAATGGTCTTATGTTCGTATGTGTTTATTTCTCAGGTTAATACGCAGTTGCGGTACAAATAATGCTAAATCAGTATAATTGCGATACAATAGCGGTCGAAAGCATGCATCGAAGAAATTAAAGATACCGCAAAGTCAGAACTCCCATTGAGCTTTCCCAGAAGATTTTTCATGTTCTGAACCCTATCCCCGGATCAAACCTAAGCCTACACCAAGCCCAATCCATACCCCGAGCCTCATGTGTGTTTAGTTTGTGTTTTTATTATTTTTATTTTGAATTGTTTTTATTTTAAGGATTTATTTTTTATTTTTATATTACTTTTTATGTTGTGTTGTTTTATTTTGATTTTTAGTTTTTAATCTTTTTTTTTTCTTAGGATTAGCTTTTAGGAATTTATTTTTATAAGATTTATTTTTCTTTAGTTTTTAGTTTTAATTTATTTAGTTAGGATTTTTACTTTATTAGTTTTTATAGAGTTTTATTTTATTTTATTTTTATTTTTTTGAGTCTCTTAGTAATAGATTTTAATTTTATTTTTAGATTTCAATTTTTTATTTAATCTAGTTTTATTTTTTTAGGTAGTGTTAATCTGTATAAGGGTCCAAATTAAACACACACAACACACTCACTTACACCCAATTACCACACAATCATATATACCTAACTAATCCACTCACCCTCACTATATTCTCCTACACCTCACCAGACTCTAATACCCCACTTACTATTCATCTTCTTCAACCATACTCACTCTCGCCCCTCCATTAAAACAAACACCACAAAACTAAAACTCCTACCCACCCTTTGTCCCACAACCAGAAACCCGGTAAAACCCCAACCATTCCAACCCGATTTGAAACCCAATCTACACCATAACTGACCCACATACCTGGAACCCGCGACCCTTTAACCCATGAAAATGCAACCCACCTACTAGCTGATTCCAACAGACCTATCCCCAAACCCGATTCCATCCCCGATCTCGTTGACCCGAAACCCGATGGAGAGCCAACAACAACCAAACTGAACCCATAGCCCCTGCCATAGCTTCGACCTAATCCGCAAGCCATTCTCCTACTCCCGTCGCTGCTGCTCCGATATACCTTCGGCCAACACCCAGATCCAAATTCGGCGAGTCCCAACCTACACCTTCTCTATACCGGACTTTCCTACTGACCCCAATCCAATCCACTCAACAGCCATTCCACAAAAATAGGAACGTACCTTTCTTTAAACCATTCTTCCTTTTAGCCATAAACTTACATGTCTATCCTCCAAACAAAATCTTTGATATAGCCAAACAAAATCCCAACAATCTCTCTCGTAACAAATCATCATTTTGGTTATAAAAAAGCAGGATTCTCACGCAGGGGATGAACACAGAGAGAGACAACGAGAGATAAAAAAGAAAAAAAAAAGACTGCAGAGGGTACAAAAAAAGTCAAAAAAAACAAAAAAAAAATTAGTTTAGGACTAAACAAAAATTTAGGTTCAGTATTTTATTTTAGTTTTGTAATCTAGTTCAGTTTTTCTGACGAGTTTGGGACGCGTGTTTATGCATACAGTTGACATGGGGAACCATTGCATATTGTATTTCTTTCTCTTCTCTTTAGTTTCTTGTTTGTTAATTGTACTTGTGATGAAATTCTAATCATGTCTGGCTAAACACCCCATTCAAGGGGTGGAATGAAACGCATAGGGAGATTTAAATTAATGAATTTATTTTTCATTTATGTGTTCTAGGCTAATTAAATTGGGAAAAAATCACACATTAATTTATATAACGACAGTTAATAAATTAATGTTGAAAATTGATATTTGATTTTTGGTTTTGACCTAGAGATAGGTCATATTCTTAAATTCAATTATTAATTCTTTGTGTGCAATTCAAAGTTCCGTACAAATTTTTATGAATTGATCTTAGCAGATAATTTGTAAGAACTAGTATGAATCTTAATTTTTTTATGTAGTGACAATTCTTGATTTAATTGCTGAAAAAGATAAAATTGAATTTAGGATTGTAACGAGAGTTAAGTTTTAAATTCAATATTATTTCGAACAATTCAATTGAATAATTAGGACATTAAATTAAATTGAATACGTGGTGTAATCCTACCTTTTGTTTCTTCTCATAAACTATAAACTAGATTACTTTTAATTTTTTGTAGTCATTTTAATTGCATAAATTTTCGTTCTCTCCCTTGAAATTGTTTTTAATTATAAATAAAAAAAATTAAAAATTTAAAACACAAAAAGATATTTTTATAAATATTGAAATTACAAATTTTCACCATAACGGTTTCGACGCTTGGAATTGGATTGATAACCGAATTTACCACGATATTGAATTTTTAACAAGTTTTGTAAGTGATTTTAAGGAAATTTTGATACTCGAAGTTTGACCGCAACGACTGACGAATCAAGAAAACAAGTCACATAAAAGATGAAGTATCAGTGACGTAGCGATTGGGAGCATTAGGATACATCCTGGTAGGTTAATGTTTTGGGTGAGCATTTCGGTAAGATTCGAGTGGAATACGGGTTCCCTGAACTACAATGAGGTATTCCTTGGCCGGAACCTTAGATTAGACTTAAGGCTATGGATACCAAGATGCATTAGATTTATTAGAATCAAGTTTTTAGATCTTATAGACTTGTTGATAGGATGAAACCCATCGGGTTCAAGAGGGACTATAACAAGTTAAAAGATAAGTAAATGGAAAGGCTAAAAACTTCAAGGAATTCTTTGTTTAGAAAGGGTTAACTCATTAAAAAAGGGATTGACTATGTACAAACCTTCTCGTCGTAGCCATCAGGATTCTATTAAAATGAAGACCTTATTCTTGAATGATTGTCTTAACGAGCGAATCTATGTGATGCAACTCAAGGGATTCATAGTGAGAAGTCACGAAATTCAAGTATGTGAAATTAATTAGTCCATTTATGGATTTAATATAACATCAAGGTATTAGAACATTCAGTTTGATTAAGAAATAAATATTTTTATTTTGATCAAAGACCAAATAATACCTTTGTGTATAAGGAGCCTTATAAAAACATGGTTGTATTTCTGGTACAATATGTCGGTGATCTTATCCTTATTGGGAACGAGGTTTGTATATTATATTACATAAGAGTGTGGTTGTCTTGGTAGCATAATATAAATAACTCAGGATAATCCAGTCACATCCATATGACACAACTCATGATAGATTAGATAAATAGGATATGGGTCTTACCCCAAGCCACCTATATCAACGATCTTCTCATAAGATTAATGTGTAGGATTCCAAAAGAAAGGTTTTGTTCCTTTTAGGAATGGTATCACTTTATCTAAAGATTAGTTCCTAGAATATTAAATCAAATAGAGAGGATAAGGAATATACTTTATGCTTTAGCAGTGGTCAGTCTCATGCATACTATGCTACGTACAAGACCAGACATATGCTTTGTTGTTCGCATGGTTAACAAATTTCAGTCTAACCCAAGTGAGGAACACTAGACTGAAGTAAAATATAATTCTCAAGTACCTAAAAAGGACTAGAGAATATATGTTCATCTACTCAATGGACAGTCTTGTACCTTTAAGGTACAATGACTTATAATTATGTTAGATAAGGATTCTATGTTTTTTAGCTCAAGTTATGTGTTTACTCTAGGAGGTGGAGCTATTAGTTAGAGGAGTGGGAAGAAAACACCTCTTGTTGATTCCACCATAGAGGCATACGTTGTTACCACTTCATAAGACACTAAAGAGGCTAAATGGATCGGATACATCCTAAGTGACCTCAGTGATGTTCCTTAAGTTCAATTGGCTATTAAACTTCATTGTGTTAATAAAGGAAAAAATTAAATTTTTAGAGAAACCATAAACCACATAAAGGGGTTAATAGCTAAATTGGACTACGTGTTCGTGTGGACTGATGCGGTTGATCCATTGTTGACTCTAGGCTGCGCGCCTATGTGATTGTTCTGAGAAGTAATTATTGCAGATTTCATTATAATCTTTGAAAGTTGCAATTTACTATTTTATAGTGAAATAAAGGTTTTGCCTGAAAGGGATTTTTCCTGAAATCTGTGAGTTAGCAATTTTATTTTGTGATGGTTTGACACTCACATACACGTAGTTGAATGTTTAAGGTCTGAATTAATTTGGTTTGATATTTGACACTGATTAAATAAGTAACTCTTGGAAACTTGCGAATTTTCTTCAAATCAGTATCACACCGCGCATTTTAGAAATTGGTATTAGAGTTTATTTAAGTGATCACCGCGTTTACAAGGTTAATTCACATAGAAATCAATTAATCCTTATACAAATTTGGCTTTCGACTTATTAGAAGATGGGTTGGGAGTTTCATGCATTGGCACATGTCTTTAAGACTAAGTGGGAGATTGTTGGGGTATTATTATTATAACCATGTATGGCATTTATTTTTCAATAAAGGTGTGTCAGGTTCATTTTGAAATAAGAATCATGTTTGTGAGAATACATTATATTCATCTTAGATATATTGTATATATGTTGGTCAATTAAACTTAGTAGAAATTTTGGTGTGCTGGATTCGTTGTGATCACAAAAGATTGAAATTCTAGTTCTATTTTTTCACAATTTAGGTGGGGAATTGACATACCAACAATAAAGATGCAAGTACCATCTTAGTAATTTATCTTAACTACGAAAACTTGTCGGATGGATCATGAACTTTTATGGTAGTTCAAAAAGGTCCATATCGATACATCTGGTATGTATTGAACGGGACAAGGGTGAGATTCAATTCTAGGTGATGACTAGATTAGACTTGCACATTTTCACAATGTTTGAAAATGATGTATAGATTTTCAATCTCGAGGATTATGAGGATGGGAGTATACAAACATTTAATGCTTTGTTTTTTATGGGTGTGATTCAATTTATTGGGTATAAATCTCCACAAGTTGGGCAATTTTAAAGGAATTCGCATCTGGAGATATCCTGGATTATGATACCCCTTAATAAACTTATAAGATTTGATTTTAATAGTAAACTTGACCAATTGATTTTATAATCTAGTAAAGTATAAAATAAGTTAAGTTTTAAATCAAGGAATACGTAAGACATTGTTGAAAACCAATCATCAACAAATTAAATTTCATGAAGCGGGTATTTTAGCTTTACGCATGGAATCATATTATGTGCCATCTAACTTTACAAATAAGACCTTACTATTCGAGTAATTATGAGATAGTAAAATTGAATTCCGTTATAAATATTTAGTGAGATTAATTATAATTTCACTCCAATTATGATTTAGACTACAATTAAGTGTTTATATATCAACTTATGTTCATGTATGATTTTATTCTCAGATTTTGTGAAGTTGATATTTGCTTGCTGACATTGGTTGCTACTTTAATGGTATTGGGGGAATGAAATTGTTTTGTTAAGAAACTAAGTGTTGATCAAAATTAAGGAATTCACAGGGATGGAAATTATTGAAGTTATTTGTGTATGTTAAGTAATGTTAAATTCTCTTCAATAAAAAGAAAAAAGAAAAGCTAAGTAGACATATAAAGATAAAACTAGATTTGTGTGATTACCCTTGAATTTTTTCTTCGAAATATAAGTAGTCGAACTCATTCGGGGTTTTAAGCTTAATAAGGTTATTTCATTACCTTGTTATAAGGCTGGGAACCCTAAAGGAATTAAACTCGTTATATTTTGAAGAAAATAATTGCCATTTCGGTGAATTCCCTAAGTTTAATCAGTACTTATTTTCTCAACAAAACAATAGCATTCCCCTTTTTAACTTTATAAATTTTGATGATATTTGTACAGATACTGGTAAGTTTGATATACATGACACAACGACATGAAATTATAGGTTAATATCTTATCGGATTTGTGTTAATATCGGGTTAACACAATAAACTTGTTAAGATAACGATTCGGGTTCATTAATTATGACATAACTGACAGGATAACACGACACAAAGTTATAAGTTAATGGGCTTAGTACTATCGAGTTTGAGTCAATATCTTGTCAATACGATAAACTTGTTAAGATAACAATTCAAATCTGGGAATTGTGATAGATATGACATGATAACACGTTAAGACTATAAATTGTTACTACATTTTGTAATATATTTTCAACTTTTGGTAAGGAACATTTTGTTGTTCGGATCTTCTTAACATTTCGAATATTTTGTAATATTGGTAGTTCTTGTTGGGTAGACGTGGACGCAGGTTACAATAAGATTGCATACGATTTGGGGATACCAAGGAACGCTTTTAGGATTTTATTATTATTAGTTTTAGATTGATGTAATTAATTTGATGGCTTAAAATTTTTAATATTATTACTTTTGCATTGATGTATTAATTAGTTTTACAATGGAATTGTATTAGATGTTTAGAACATGTATATGATTTTTTTGGAAGCAAACAAATCAAAATTATTATTTTAAATAAATTTATTTTTGGGTACGGTCCAAAATCGTGCAAATAATTATGGGTGAAAATGGGGTCATGGTCAGGAACCGTGACCAAATAATCTATCCTCACAGAAGTGGGTCACGATAATGAACCGTGACTATAAGACATATTTTCAAGACATGGGGTCATGGTTTATGACCGAGGCCAACTAAATAGTGGTCACGGTTAGGGTCATGGTTCATGACTGTAACACCTCGCCTATTTAAATACCGGGTGATCAATCCTTTATAAAAATAAAACAGGAATCTCATCTTGTCCATTCTTAGTGTCATTGTTGAAAACATTTTAAAAGTTTACTAAGCACCTATTATTCAAAAATTCGGTGCCAAATTTTAGCTTTTTATTAAATAATAACAACATGCGGAAATAAATACAATAACCAATCCATTCATGCAGTAATACAAATATGAACCAATCATAAGATAAATAACTAAATAAAAATAATACCGAATAAACCATCGGTTCCCAATACAAAAGTCCAACTAAAATATCTATTGAAATAAACTGAGTCCACAAATACAATGTATAATAAACTGAATAAAGAAATAGCTGAAGGGCGACATGCCCAAATGAAATAAATGAACCTAAATTCTACTCTACAAATGAAGTGACTGAAACGTCTAATCCAAATCCTGCAAACATCCACAAGTACTTAAGCTACACATCCACAGAACAGATGATCAAGCTTGGCGTCCTTATGGTTGGACACCTAAAAGGTTTTGAAAATATTTTTGCAAAAGGGTTAGAGGCTAAAGTATTTTGAAAATATTTAACAAGTATTTATCAAATTTTGAAAGAAGTTATTGATTACACATATTAGTTTAATATACACTCCCTTGAGATCCTCACCTCTCAACGAATGTGCACGTGTAACGTCATTTACCTAGCTATGCTACCCATCCCAGTAGGTTTCATCAATAACTAACTAACCATAACAAGTTTAGCTCACCCATATCGCCCATAAGTTACGCTACATTATACCCTTAATTCTTATTAAGTCCTTAGTTAAATTTCTCTTTAACTCCCCCATACCACCCATACAATACGTTATTGTAATAATAGTAATTACATTACTCATATGTTATTATTAAACCATTGTTAACATTTCACATATATTATTCTTAAATTATTTCATTAAGTCACTCTACTTAAATCTTCTTTAGATATACACTATCAAATTTTAATACTTTCACGCACTAAGTACATTATCTCATAATTGAATCAATTGTAGATATACACTATCTATCCTTCCTACATTACAAAGAATTATGATAAATTACCTAAGTGTATATATATACACACACAACATCTCCTAGACTGGTCACCGTAATGTACACTTGCATACTCTGCTATCAAGTCCATGTACCTCTCATACCAAATTAAGGACTACAAATTTGGGTATCACCCTCGAACCTTAAATCAAATCAACACATATTAGAGGAGAACATAGTTCTAAGCCTTTGGGTTATGCACACACTTAACACACCCCAATTATCTGTCACACTATCATACACATAAGTAGTGCTCAACCTTAAGTTCTATGTTTTAGGTTATAAGTCTAAAATCCCCCCAATGGTCTCATCAGGATAAGGCTATATAGGACGCGAAACTTCCCATGATAGCAGGCAGTGTATGTATGTTCACACATAAGAAAGCAGATAATTAGGCTTACACACAACCTATCCATAATATAGGCATACACACAGCCTATAAATATAATCAATATAGATTTACACTCAACATATAATATAATCCGTATAGGTATACACTCCACCTTTAAATATAATTCGCATTGTGTACCCTCAACCTATAACTATAACTCGTACTTAATATATCTCTCGAATACTCAACGTACTATTGACATACAATTATAACTCTTTATAGCATTTTTCGAGTACTAATCTCTACCCGAAGGCCCTAGTTACCCCTTAAGTTATTTCAGTAGTTAAAACATCACTAACCTACTGGTATAAGTTATGGGTTATCATTTACACTTCCCGGAACTCGTTTTAAATTCCCAATACTTAACACAATTGTTTAAATATCATAGGCCCTAGTCTCATTTTACCCTCATTATGACTAAGTCTAAGAGTCGACTAGAGGTCTATTGAAATTCTCAAAGTCCTCTTATAGTTCATAAACCATTATCTGCCATGATTTAATTTTTCACTAAAGATTTTGATCTCGAATACCCTTTCGTAGAAAATTCATAACTAATTGAAAAAATCAGAAATATACAAAACTCGCGGTCACGCGTTCGTAACGAAAAGATCTATCTCCATGACCTAAAACCTAGGGTCATTTGAACGACATACCAATATCATTTGAATGACATGAGATCTCGTTCAAACGATCTCGACGATTTCGAACAGCTTTGCCCCGAACTCGTTTTTCTCCATTGTTAACACCTCAAACCTTCATGAAACCTTTTGAAATTCTTACCCAATATAAACAAACATCTTATATATGTTCAGTGATGATTTTTAACATAAATAACACATCAAATCTATTAGAAATCCATCTAAGAACAAATCAAACCATTAATTCCTCAAAACCCTATATTTTATTTTTTACATGTCTTCTTATAAAAATACCCAGAATTCTTTCTTGTTCTTCTTCATATATATACTGGTTTCGAATTTTTTACATGAAAGTATTTGTTCTACACGTAATTCCTACCCCAAATCATGTGCTCTAATCATTTAAATTTCAAGAAACCATGTAAATCAACATATATAAAACCCTACTCTACATGGGTATTATAACTTTTCAAAAACATGC
Organism: Sambucus nigra; assembly: GCA_949130495.1. Lineage (NCBI taxonomy): Eukaryota > Viridiplantae > Streptophyta > Magnoliopsida > Dipsacales > Adoxaceae > Sambucus > Sambucus nigra. Next base: position 612,899,409 of record OX422211.1, on the reverse strand, counting down.
AAGATAAACACTTACCTTTGGTCCAGTAGGTCTGTTTTTGTTCTTGGGATGGTGTGGTTGTTCTCCCCTCACTCTGATTTCGATTCTGTCACATTTGGGGTGAAAATTAGTGTAGGAAGCTTAGGTTTTCTACTCTCCTTCTCCTCCTATGGCCTCTCTTATTTTAGCTTTGTCTTAACCCTAGACCCCTTAACATAACAGATGATGTAAACCTTTAAAATTCGTAGGTCCTTTTTCCCCTAAAGTCCAAGAGACCAAAATACCCCTCTGGGGTGTCCGTTTTTGCCTAAAAATGTCCCGGGACCTAATCCAAACGCTGACTAAAATTTTCTGACTATTTCAACCCTTTCGAACACATTGATGCACTCGAAATGACCATTTGGATGATTTATAATTAAATCATATTTTATTTCATAAATTTAATTCCCGACATAACTGACATGCGCATCCCGACTAAATTACTATAACGGTCATATTTCTCATTCATGACAATCATAATGCATTCTTAGTTATTTATTACTTGTTCACTAAGTATTCCTCAATATAATTCATACAAATAAATATCAACACTTATCACGCTAATTAATATTTATTATAATCCAGATTAATTTCTCAATTTTAATCTAATTAATCACCATATAAAAATCATTAAAAATATGGGGTGTTACATACTTCCCCCTTTACAAAGAATTTTTTTCCTCGAAGTACTAACAGTCTCAGATACTTTCTCATACAGTATACACATCTTCATAAATTTGTGAACATTACGTTATTCCTAGCACTAATTGTACTCTTTAGTCCGACGGTCTATACTCTACCATTCAAACTATTGATCAATCCGCCATAATCACTTTACTTTGAAGTAATCCTTCATTTCCCTTACCGTTGCACTTTGGCGCCTATGAAACTAGTTTCCCTTATTCCAAGAATATTCCAATGCGATTGGGTCGATATTCTAATAGCTATGCCCTTCACTATCCTGGAAAGGTCCTTTCCTCCCTAAGTGACAAGTTCCTTCTTTTCTAATCATATACTCCCTTTGTGGGAGATGTTTACAAGCATACCCAACTATTTACGTCAGACTTTTGCATGTGCAGTTGCTTATGACGTAACTCTCATCATATTACTCCTATGCATAGAGTAGTTCCTGATTATCCCTGAAAATCTAAAATGTAGTTCCTTTCTCTTTTCAACACTATAATCACCCCTTTTCGTCTACTCTTCGGTTTTTGGTGACATGTTTTGCTCATAATGCAACTACATTCTCTTTGTCGCATTTTAGTTCTATCACTAATTTACTCGTGCATCTACATTTATTTCATACGTTTCCACGTCTCCTCCTCATGAAGGATAATGAAAATATCAACTAACTAGGGTGCCCGCACACCCTATGTCCCTTTCATTATTGCAAAACTTGACTGAACATAGTATACTTATTTTAAGATAATTCTCGCGTACTTGGCATGATAGTACATTAGGGTTATACTAACCCACCCTACTAATCGCAATTTAATTATTCTCTAAGTGGTCCCGCCGATCCACTCATGGTGTAAACGTTCTACACTAGTTTTCACCTTAGGATTACATGGCTCTATTGGCTTTAAATCAAAGTATAATTATCAACTCTGAGTTATATTCACATATACGCACAATAACTAAGGTACTAAATCCATGTCCTAATGACCAAAATTCTACCAACTTCCAACGCTCGCTAAGTTTCATGCATAGGATGTCTTGCAAAGAAAAATCCAAACGAATAACCCCCTGGTACACTACTTGATTAGGCATAAATTCTTCTGATTGATCCCCTTAATTTAGTAGCTTTTATTACCTGATACAATGTAAAATGCGTTAATTTATCTCATATCCTTGCTACTGACATTTTCTATATAGTGCATCGAGTTTCGTGTATTCTTTGTGCTTTTAATAGGTATTTTATACAAGTGAAGAGAAGAGGAAACTCAAAAACCAAGAAATCAAGGAAGAATGAAAGGAAAAAAAGTGAGAGGGAAAAATAGTAACTTTACATCTGGAGTTCGAATGAGGAACCTAATGAAAGTTCAAGACTTCGAGTCTACAAGTACGTAGGAGGAAACATAATCCAAATATGAGTCCGGGATCAGAAGTTATGAAGCCTCAAAGCTGAGAGAAATTCATAACAAGTGCAGAAAGAAAAAGATCTTCAAATCGATACGGTGTGATCCAAATTCGAACTGGTCTGGTGAGGACAAAGTTCCTGTTAAGGGTGGACCAATCTGATATCAAGTAAAAAAGAATCGATCCGAAATCCTAAAAGTTCCAGCATAAGACAAAATACCAGACCGATCCAATTTCAAGTAAAACTGAACCGATTCGGTATATACCGGACCGAACCAATAGACCAGGCCGGACTGGTCTGGGTGATTAATGTCTGATTTTTCTTTTTCAAATTTAGGGTTGTATACAGCTCAAACTCTTGTAATTTCATAGGGTATTTATTCTAACTAATTACCATACTTTAAGGAGTTATGTTTTTTATAGTTATAAAGGATTTTTGCACCTATAAACTCTACGTTTAATTTATGCAACGTTTATTCAAGTTTTCAAGCATTAATTTCAGAATTTTCTTCATTCTAACTATTGTTTCCTTTCTGATTTCAAGTTTTTTATATTTGTGTCTGAGAATTCATTGAAATTAAGTGTTAATTTCCATTTACATGTTTATTCACAATTTTTCACGTAGTTATGAATTCGTGCAAAATAGATTTTTTGATCATGCTTAGTTTAATTTTGTGCAGCTAAATTTCCAAAGGTTGGGATTCATGAGCCCGAACCAATGTAGTTTACTTGAATTGAAATTAGGTTTTGAATTGAATTTTGATTTAATCGTGTTATGTAGTGGACACAACCATCGTTGAACTTTTAACCTCATTTTCCATAGGTAACTAAGGTGTTTAAGGATTCGATGTGCGTGTTGGCTATGCAGCACCGCTTTATTCTTGCCACTGATTATGTATGATGTGGGGTATTACCCTCCTATATTCAATGCTTAGGATTAATAGAGACTGGGTTTGATCAATTCTCTAATTGAAAAGATAGTATTCTATCCGGTAAATCTACTAGGGTTTGGGGGATTGTATCCTAACCTACCTTTCCCTCATTCATATTTACTTAATTGTAGTAGTTTTATTTATGTGCACGTAGCGTAGTAAGTAATTTAAATTTCAATTGCATTTAAACAGTAGAACTCATTTCCATAATTAATAATATTGTAGCTTCTTTTCTCAAATCAATTTAGGGTTAATCTTCTATTCCTTCGTCATTACGAGCATTCATCCTAGTTCTCTGTGGATACGATCCCGACTTACCCAGTTATTACTTACACGACATGCTTGCACTTGAACCTATATAAGCACGCACTTTAGACACATTTATGGCCGCATCAAGTTTTTGGCGCCATTGCCAGGGAACTTAAGTAGACTTTTAGGTTAGTAGATTTAATCCCAAAATTTAAAAAGCCAAAAAAAAATCCAATAAAAATTAAGAAAAATAAAAAGACAAAAAGAAATCATCTCTTAAAATCCCTTTCATGAAAAATCCCAAATAAATTCCTCGAAATACTCCAACGAGAATCCACGAGAATCCAATCGTTGAGTATAATCTCGATAGCCCCCATACCCCTCGCGTTCCACAATTTTGGGTTCCACCTCCTACACATCCAAACTCCATCACAAGCCAAAGGTTGAGTCAGACTTCTAGAACACTGAGCGAGGATTTTGAGTCAATTGGAGAGAGATAATGAAAGCGTTGAGCTTTTCTGAATCAAAGCTCTGATACCAATTTGAAAGCGTTGAGCTTTTCTCAATAAAATCTCTGATACCAATTTGAAAGCGTTGAGCTTTTCTGAATCAAAGCTTTGATACCAATTTGTAAAAATATAGTAATTTCCTTTTAAACAAAATTCAAGATGATGATGCGGAAGCGTAAATCGAGATGGTTCAACTTTAACACAAAACAACAAATTTTAATTTCTTGAAACAAATTAAAATTGCAACCAAGTGAAGTAAAATAACACAATAAATATATTCACTTAAACCAATTAAATAATCCAATTCCTAGAATTTGCCTAAGTCATATTTATCAATACTAGCAAATTAGGCGAAACCAAGTTTTAGCAAATGACTTGAATTAAACAACTTTACCCAATATTTAATATAAGTCCCAATTTAAAGTGAGTGTGATGATTTAAACCGAATTTTATCTTGAATTATTCTAAACATGCGTTCTACGTTATTATGCAAGATAAAATAAACCAATCACACTACGCCGCGATGTACGAGGAAAAACCCAAGACGGGAAACAACCTCGGACGGCCCTAGCCACAAATCCACTAGATACGGAATTACAATTACAAGACAGATAGACTTACAATGCACGACTCGATCCCTCTCAAGCCTCGACGCTTCTTCTTGTAGACACCTCTTCCTAGTGGATAACCTTGGAATACCACCGCGGTCTCGGAATCCACCGATGGGACTTTATATGGTCACCGTCACCCGAACATGGAGCCTTTCTCCGTGTGTGTAAATTAACATAGAAACACTTATTCTTTCTTTGAGGGAGGTAGAAGCAAAACCCGAAACTTCTCTTCAATTCGGTGTAGAGAAAACCGGTGCCAAACTCCAAGCAATTGATATGTATATAAGAACTTGGAATAAACTCATTTGGGTGTAAACACTAGAGTGATGGAAATTTTTCTATAAAAATCTCACTCAAAACATGAACATTTTCCTTAAACAAATTTGCTCTCAAACTCTCTCTAAGAGATGAAAATGGAATGGAAAAGTTAGATTGGAAAATGTTCTTCCCAAACCAAGTAGGGAAGTGGGTGCAAAACTGCCAAAAACTGTTCCCGCCTGGCATCTCGTTCGAACGACATTTCGTTCGAACGAAATCTCGTTCGAACGAGATTTCTAACGACGCTCCAGTATGGACTCGTTAGAAACTCATTGGATATCTCGTTCGAACAGAAGGTTCGTTCGAACGACATGTCAGTGGCCTAATATGGGAACTCGTTGGCAGGTTCGTTCGAACGACAATCTCGTTCGAACGACTCTATCGAACGAAAAACCAGAAAGTTTGGAAAATTCAATTTTAGCCCAGAAAACTTTATAAACTTATTTTAAAGTTTTATTTAATTCTTTCTGAAAATTAACACACATTCTTTCTGAAAATTAAAACATAGTTTTTATTAAACCTAACACCCAATAAACTTTGTTCCAATCTCCTATATATATAATATTGCATTTATACCTTGGGAGCATGTAACTATGGTTGATGACGTAGAAACGAGGCACACAAATCGGCATATTGATGAAGCTTTATACTCTTTGCCGCTACGTCTTCAACAAACACTTCATAGGCTTGAGAGTATTACAATTACATACTATCCTATGAATAAATGTTTTTGTCCGGAATTGAGCCAAAACTATATATGGATTCAATTAGAAATTTGTGTCCTTACAGATAAATGTCAAATATCGGCAGCTATTGTACAGGTGGGGGAATTTAACATATTGTCCCATGAAAGAAATCCTATTACCTTAGCGAACTGTCACCCCTGGATTCATTCTACTTACGTACAATGCAAGACAGTTTCACTTCCATAATGGGATGATATAGAATCTTCCAACATTTCACGGCATGGATTCGGAGAAATCAAACCTCCACATCGGTAAGTTTGAAGAGGCGTAAGAAACCTTCAGTGATCAAGGTTGCATGCAAGATGTCATTCGCCTAAAGCTTTTTCCTTTTTCCTTAAAGGATAAAGCTAAGACCTGGCTTTGGTCTTTACCACCGAACTCTATTATATCATGGAAGGATATGCAATCCAAGTTTCTCTCAAAATTATTTCCACAACATAAAACCAACTCCGTTAAGGCTCAAATTCAAGACTTTCAACAACAAGATAATATGCCATTTGACCGGTGTTGGAAACGCTTCCAAGAGCTTGTTAATGCTTGCCCATGTCATGGATTTGAAAAGCATCACCTTGTATCTTTATTCCATTAAGGTCTTAATATAGCATTTAAACATCTTGTTCAAATGATGTGTGAAAGACCGTTTTGGGAATTAGATGGGAGTGATGTTGAGGCTCATCTTAAGTATGTCACTGAGACTACTCAAACATGGGACATATCCGATCCTAATGCCTAAAAATGACCTCGATAAGTGTCCACCACTCCTGCTACATCCGGTCTATACCAATTGGATAAAAATACCCTATTAGACTATCGATTTGATTAATTTGATAAAAGTATGAGAGACATAGTAGAGGTACGATTGAGAGACACTACCGGAGCCACCCGAGACGTGAAAGAGAAGGTGTGTGCCATTTGTGAGGTGGGCCATTCAACAAAGGAATGTTAGATGATACCCGCCTACAAAGGCATGCTTAACGAGCAAATGAAAGCAATTGATGGATTTAAGGGGAACTTTAATGCCCCACATGGGAACTCGTACAACCCTTCATGGAGGAACCATACCTATTTTATCTATGGGCAACCACAAGATTCATTGAATCCAAATTCACATGTTGCCCTACCTCTATCCCCCAATCATTTTCAACAAGCTCCCCCTATGCAGCCACATATGTTAGCACCACCTTCAGGCCCATACATTACCCCACCGCGGAGGTCTCTTGAGGAAAATTTAAACCAGTTCCTTTAATCTCAAAATGCAACTGATGTTAAGTTTGAGCGCATATTCACTGCGATGAATACAAGCATATATAGGTTGCAATCCTCGTTAAGTGTCCAACAGAATGGAAAGTTTTTTTCTGAAGGCCAAAGACCTCTGATAAGCACCCAAAAGTGTATAATTTATGCCCCGAATATGTGCATTTTAGTCACTCTTTTTAATTAAAATTGGCCTCATGTTCGTATTTTATCATTTTGCAGGTCAATCAGCAGTCGCAGTATCAAATAATGCTAAATCAAGTCAATTGCGACACATAAGCGATTAAAAGCTTGCATCGAAAAAATCAAAGGAGACCGTGAAGTCTGGAGTCCTATTTGAGCGTGCTGAGAAGAGTTTCGATGTCCCGAACCTTGTCCCCAAACCCTAACCTAAGCCTAAATCAAGCCCAGTCCATACCCCAATCCCGGTGTGTGTTGAGTTTGTGCCTTTTTAGATTTTCTTAGATTTTTATTTTGAGTCGTTTTACTTTTAGGATTTATTTTAGATTCATTTAGGATTTTTAGATTTTATTTGCATATTTTTATATTTTATTTTTATTAGTATATTTTTTATTTTTATTTTTATTCGGTTTAGTTTTTATTTTATTAGGATCAGTTTTTAGTATTTCATATATTTCTTTTTATTTCTTTTTAGTTTCATTTTTTTATTTGAGTCTTTATTTTATTTTTAGAGTAGTATTTTATTTTTGAATTTTTAGTTTTATTTGTTTTATATATTTTTTTTAGTTGTGTTATTTTTAGGGTCACAACTTAAACACTCACATTAAACCCACTCACACTCTAAATGCCATACACACTCATACACCTAAACCTATCCTCACCCTCACCCTTTCTTCCATACACCTCTCACACACCCAAACTTAACCCACCATCTTCAACCTCTAAACTCATCTTCTCTCTCTCCACCATTAAAACCCACCATTAATATTCAGCCCAAAAATAGGAAGCCAACACTTCATATCTCCCATATCCAACCCCACTTATCAACACATCCACAAAAATTGGGACCCAATCTGGCCGGAACCCATAATACCCAAGACCCACATCACCCTCCTTTCCTCCATATCCCCACTCACCTTCAAAACCGACTCGGACGAAACCCATCAAACCCGGTGCCCCTGCGATTCCAACATAACCCTACCCTCACCTTTGCTCCGGCCGCTAACTCCCCTTGCCTGATCGCGACCCAACTCCGTCCAGCTCCCGGAGTTTTCCACAGCCAGAACAGCCTCAACACCCTTAGCCCTCAACCTGTGAACCACCTGAAAACCCAGACCAACCTGACCCCATATTCGGGTTTAACTCGTACCACCTACAATCTCGATCCTGCCCACAAAATATGGACAAACTAAATGCCACTTTAGCACAAATAAACCCACGAGAGTCTTAAATCATGTTGTTGCAGTAATAAACAATTAAATGCAGAATTAAATTCAGGAACGAAATTATCCAATTGGAGCATATAATTCTGGGGCAGAAAAATAATATAAGAATTTCGGAAACTGGACAGCGAAGAACACGGCTGAGTCGCGGACTAGGTCGCTCTCTTTAAGGTGTTTCGCGGCTCTGCTTCTAATTGTGCCGACAGTGTGCAGCGCCGTCACCCCCAGGATAAAATAGCCTCCAATTAAATTACAGATTGATAGCACAAGAATTAATCCGGTCTGTATACACCCATTCTGTATTAATTGCTCGATTCTATAATTAATCTGTAATGAGATTAATTATTCTGGAAATAGTATTCTGGGAGGAAAAAAAAAAATTTCAGAACTGTAGAGGAAAATTTTTGTGTTGGAAGAGGATAACTGTCTGCCAAAACCGGAGGCAACCAGCTCTTTTATGGGGCAAAAAGAAAAGAGACGTTGGAAACAACGTGGAGAAAAAACTGGAAGAAGTGGGCAACTCGGTTGAAGAAATCAACACGGAGTAAACCACGTTTTAATTTTTTCGGAATTAATTACCGTTAAAAAATAATTTTTAAGGCCCAAAAAACGTTAATTTATTTGTCCAAAAAATTAATTCTTAATGAGCCCAAGCCCAAGACCCAGGACCCGGACCCGGACACGGGCACGGGCCGGGCCGGACGGACGGCGGCGGCGCGCGCGCGCGTTTGTGACTTGGCCCATTGGGTCTGCCCCACATACCCACAAAAACTTGAATGCCCAAAGGGCTGAACCTTTGTTCCCAAAAAATTGTATATTAACACACCCCATTTCTTTGAACCCACCGATGTGGGACACTGCCTTAAAGGCTGTTTCAAAGTTTTTAACGCTTTTGCAACTTTGTAACTCACAGCTGGCTTGCCAGCTGTTTCCAACAATCCCCCACTTGCAAAACTTGAAAACATTTTATCGAGCAATAATCTATAGAATTGTGCATAAGCAAAGGTGTCTTTCGACTTGAACCTTTACGTAGTAAAGATGATTCAGAATATACTAGAGTAACCGTAGTTTTGAACTCTATCTCTGACAACATCCCACACACAACCCTACTTGGGTGTAAGTCTAATAGCTAGCACGTTACGGCCATGTGCTTCTATCCCAGTATAGTGAACGCTTTAGGAATTTGCCCAAAATATCCATAGGAAGCGGCCACACTTCCACATTCACATAGGTGAGTCTATCAAGAATACTCCTGTAGCTAAGTACCCCACTCAAAATAAAGCTATAGATCTCATTGAGAGTTATAATAACTCATCCTCAACTCGCTTCAGGATATCATGCTCCATAGGGATGGACTCGGAGTAAAACCCCGTTCTATATTAATTAATAATCGCATGATTCAACCCATATCACTTGTGACTTGTTATTACCCTTTGAACATATTTCTTGGGATCTCGAGTCTATATGTTGGGTTACCATCACAAATGACTCATTTATCCAAGGGCTTTAGTCCCATCCCTTTCGTGGTGTTCCACACCTTTTCCCTAGCTAGTCCTTTCGTCAAAGGATCAGCTAAGTTCTGTTCAGACCGTATATGATCCACCCTCACAGCACCCGTAGAGATAAATTCTCTAACAGTACTGTGCTTACGACGTATTTGTCGTTTCTTACCGTTATAATAACGGTTCTCAACTTTTGTAATAGCCGCGGTACTATCACAATGAATCAAAACGGTTGGAATCGGTCTTTCCCATAATGGGATATCTGACAGGAGGTTTCTTAACCAACCTGCCTCTTCACTAGCAGCAGCTAGCGCTATCATCTCAGACTCCATAGTGGATTGAGCCAAAATAGTTTGTTTCTTAGATTTCCAAGAAACTGCACCACCAGCGATGCTAAATATATATCCACTAGTAGCCTTAGAATCATCAGATAGGGTGTTCCAATCAGCATCACTAAATCCTTCAAGGACAGCGGGATGCTTATTATAGTGTAATCCGAGGTTCATCGTCCTTTTAAGGTACCGCATGACCCTCTCAATAGCATGCCAATGCTCCATACTAGGTCTACTAGTAAATCTACATAGTACTCCCACAGCATAAGCTATATCAGGTCTAGTGCAATCTGTAGCATAACGTAAGCTACCAATAATGCTTGCATAAGCATTTTGGTTTACACTGTCGCCAGTGTTCTTAAATAATTTTACACTAGGGTCAAATGGAGTACTAGCAGGTTCACAGTCAAAGTAATTATATTTCTTTAGAACTTTCTCAATGTAATGAGATTGATCCAAAGAAAGTCCATTTTCTGACCTAGTAATATTAATTCCTAATATTACACTAGCTTCACCCAAATCCTTCATATCAAAGTTGGCACATAATAATGATTTAACATTTTCTACGGCATGAATATTAGAACCAAATATAAGCAAGTCATCAACATAAAGACATATGATAGTGCAAATGTTCTCAACATATTTATAATAAATGCATTTGTCACTTTCATTAATTTTAAACCCATTAGAGATGACTAGGCTATCAAATTTATCATGCCATTGTTTAGGTGCTTGTTTGAGTCCATAAAGAGATTTATCTAATTTACATACTTTATTTTCTTGACCGTGTACAATAAAACCTTCAGGTTGATCCATATAAATCTCTTCTTCTAATTCTCCATTTAAAAATGCAGTTTTAACATCCATTTGGTGTACAATTAAATCATTTAAGGCAACTATAGCGAATAGTACACGTATAGACGTTATTCTAGTCACGGGTGAAAATGTGTCAAAAAAGTCTACATTTTCTCTTTGTCTAAAACCTTTAGCAACAAGACGTGCCTTATATTTTTCAACAGTGCCATCAGGTTTTAATTTCTTTTTAAGAATCCATTTACACCCAATTGTTTTACATCCAGGAGGAAGGTCCACTAAATGCCAAGTTTTATTTGTTTCCAAAGAATCCATTTCATCATTAATAGCCTCTTGCCATAAATCGGCATCTAAAGAAGATAAGGCTTCTTGAATAGTGTTAGGATCCTCCTCTAAGGTGTAAGCATAAAAGTCGGGACCAAAATCTTTTTCTACACGAGCCCTTTTACTTTTTCGAATTTCTAAAATGGATTCATTATTTTCTTTATTTTTATTTAAAGAAATATTAGTGGATGACTCGCCCCCACTATTCCTCAATTTAAAAGGAAATTTATCTTCATAAAATCGGCGTCATTTGATTCAATAATTACTTGATTTTTCAAGTCATAAAATCGGTATGCTTTGCTATTAATAGCATAGCCTATAAAAACACACTCATATGCTCTACTTGCCAATTTAGACCTTTTAGGGTCGGGTATACGTACATAGGCTAAGCACCCCCACGTTCTAAAGTATGACACGTTAGGCTTAATATTTTTCCAAATTTCATAAGGAGATATTTTCATTTTAGTCTTAGGAATTCTATTAAGCACGTGACACACAGTCAAAATAATTTCACCCCACCAATGTGAGGCAGCCCCGGAATTTAATAAAATAGCCACTACTAATTCAGTTAATGTCCTATTTTTTCTTTCGGCTTTACCGTTCATTTCGGGCGAATAAGGGGCAGTTTTTTCGTGAATAATACCGTGGGTTTTATAAAATTCAATATATGGTCCAGAATCATATTCGGTGCCTCTATCGCTACGTAACCTTTTTATTTTCCGATTAAATTGATTTTCAATTTCATTTAGGAAAATTTTAAACATGTCAAACGCTTCACTTTTATTTTTCATTAAATACACAAATGAATAATCGGAACAATCATCAATAAAAGTTATAAAATAACGTTTGCCATTTCTAGTTGTGACACCATCCAATTCACAAATGTCCGAATGAATTAAATCAAGTGGTTCAGATTCTCTAAAAACAGATTTATGTGGTGTCTTAGTGATTTTTGCTTGACTACACCATTCACATTTTTCAAAATCATTTAATGATAATTCGGGAATTAATCCTAAAGTGCTCATATTTTTAACAAGTCGTTTATTAACATGACAAAGCCTAGCATGCCAAATATTAAATGAACAAGCAATATAAGCAGAAGGAGAAATTTTATTCATTGCATCAACATTCAATTTAAACATCCCATCAGTGGCATAACCCTTGCCTACAAAAATTCCATTTTTGGTCAAAGTAAATAAATCAGCACCAATAGTTTGAGTAAAGCCAGCTTTGTTTGAGAAGATAGCCCGAAACCAAATTTTTCCTTATCTCGGGAGTGTGAAGAACATCTTTGAGGATAATAGTCTTTCCCGAAGTGAACTTCAATTCCACATTTCCAGTACCAGCAACCTCAGTGGAGTGAGAATCACCCAACAACACCTTCTTATCTGCAGTCTCAGAATAAGTCTTAAACAGACTACGGTCATAACAGATATGGCGGGAAGCGCCAGTATCCAACCACCACCCTTCGGCACCGCTAACCATGTTGATTTCTGAAATCATAGCACATAGGTCCTCTTCGGTCAAATTCGCTTGTGCTTGTGGCACATTGCGACATTTGCGAGCCATATGGCCAGGCTTGCCACACTTGAAACAGAGAAACTGTCCCGAGTTGCTAGACTGTCCATTTCCAGGGTTCTTATACTTATTCTGAGTCTGAGTCTGATTTTTAAAATTCTGGTTGTGGCTCTTTTTCTGATTTTTCATATTTTTCCCGTTTGGCTTTAAAACAACTGGAGTGTGGTTCTTTTTCTGATTTTTGTTGTTAGACACAACAAGAATTTCATCTTTATAGTCCTGTTTTCGGGATTCCTCCTCAATTCTCAATTTAGTAATTAATGACTCTAGTGAGAATTCTTTAGACTTATGCCTCAAAATATTTTTAAACTCTTTGAACAATGGAGGCAATTTATCAATAATCACAGCCACCTGAAATTGCTCATCTAAAGCCATGCCCTCGGAAATAATTTCATGGGCAATCATTTGCAAATCATGGGTTTGAGCAACAACAGATTTGTCATCCGTCATTTGAAATTTCAAATAACGGCTGACGGCATATTTTTTAGCACCCGCCTCCTCCGTGTCATATTTTTTAAAAAGTGCGTCCCAAACATCTTTCGCAGTTTTATAATTGGCATAATAGTCATAAAGTTCGTCACTTAGAGCATTCAGAATATAGTTCTTGCACAAAAAGTCATTTTCCTCCCAAGTTCTAATTGTTTTGCTTTCCTCAACAGTAGGTGGATTATTAACTACGGGTTTGTCAAATTGAACACATGATGCGACCTTTTTCGTAGTTAAATAAAATAGCAATTTCTTGCTCCAACGTTTAAAATGAGTGCCTTCATATTTGAAAGGCTTATTTAGGTTACTGGAGTTAATTTCGTCCATGGCAGATTATAGAACACCTTAAAATTGTTGTTGCAGTAATAAACAATTAAATGCAGAATTAAATTCAGGAACGAAATTACCCAATTGGAGCATATAATTCTGGGGCAGAAAAATAATATAAGAATTCCGGAAACTGGACAGCGAAGAACACGGCTGAGTCGCGGACTAGGTCGCTCTCTTTAAGGTGTTTCGCGGCTCTGCCTCTAATTGTGCCGACAGTGTGCAGCCCCGTCACCCCAGGATAAAACAGCCTCCAATTAAATTACGGATTGATAGCACAAGAATTAATCCGGTCTGTATACACCCATTCTGTATTAATTGCTCGATTCTATAATTAATCTGTAATGAGATTAATTATTCTGGAAATAGTATTCTGGGAGGATTTTTTTTTTTTTCAGAACTGTAGAGGAAAATTTTCGTGTTGGAAGAGGATAACTGTCTGCCAAAACCGGAGGCAACCAGCTCTTTTATGGGGCAAAAAGAAAAGAGACGTTGGAAACAACGTGGAGAAAAAACTGGAAGAAGTGGGCAACTCGGTTGAAGAAATCAACACGGAGTAAACCACGTTTTAATTTTTTCGGAATTAATTACCGTTAAAAAATAATTTTTAAGGCCCAAAAAACGTTAATTTATTTGTCCAAAAAATTAATTCTTAATGAGCCCAAGCCCAAGACCCAGGACCCGGACCCGGACACGGGCACGGGCCGGGCCGGACGGACGGCGGCGGCGCGCGCGCGCGTGTGTGACTTGGCCCATTGGGTCTGCCCCACATACCCACAAAAACTTGAATGCCCAAAGGGCTGAACCTTTGTTCTCAAAAAATTGTATATTAACACACCCCATTTCTTTGAACCCACCGATGTGGGACACTGCCTTAAAGGCTGTTTCAAAGTTTTTAACGCTTTTGCAATTTTGTAACTCACAGCTGGCTTGCCAGCTGTTTCCAACAAATCACTCCCAATTTCTCTTTTGACTTGGCTTTTCCAAATCCCTACAAAATCTCTACATCCAAACCCATCCGTGGACTATAAAGAAAGAGGAATGAAGCTCATAGAAAAAAAAGACTCACAGAACGCAAAAAGAAAAAAAAGACTCACAGATAGAGAAAAAAAGTGTGTATATTATGTACAGTTTTAGGGTCATAAAAAAATTTCAAAAAAAGATAAAAAAATTTAGTTTAGCTTTAAAATAAATTTTTAGGTTTGTTTTTTATTTTTTTCGGTGTAATCAAGTGCTGGATTAGTGAGAAGATTGAGACGCATTTCATGAACGCGATTCGACAAGGAGACTTGCGTATTGTATTATATTTCTCTATTCAAATTTATGTCATCTTTTGATATTTTATTGAATGTTATTTATTCTAACATGAGAATGTTTGGCTAAACACCCCATTCAAGGGGTGGGATGCACTACGAATTATGTTAATTTAATTAATTAGTTTCATTAATTTGATATTTCTAGGTAAACTAATTTTAACTGACACCAATTAATTTATGTAACGAGAGTTAGTAAATTAATTGAACAAATTAATATTTGAATTTAGGAATCGAACTAGAGATAGGGTCTTTCGAAATTTGAATATTAATTCGGTGTTGAAATTTGAAGATTGCTATTGTTTTCGTTAAATTGATCCTAGCGGGTAACTTTTCTGAAAATAGTGTAGTCCTAATTTTTCATCGTGTGATATTTTTAAATTAATTTTTTGATTTTTTTTTATTAAATTTATAATTTTAACAAGAGTTAGATTATCGATTTAATATTATCTCAAAATATTTCACATTAATAAATTGAGAAATTAAAATAAAACAAAATGCAGTGTAATCCCATCTCTTGACCCTCTCACATTATTTCACACTCGATTACACATTTTTTTCATTATTTAGTCATTTTATAATTTTTAGCATTTGTTAGTTAATTTTTCCCTTGAAATTGTTTTAAAAAAAATAATAAAAAAAAGATTTTAATAAAAAAAATTGAATTGCACGTTTTCACATAAATTTATTTCACCTTGAAAGTAGGATTGATACCAATACTTACCTCATTACGAGTTATCTTTAGATAAGTTTTGTAGGTACTCAAGGGAATTTTGAGAGTGGCTTTTGAAGACAACGACCGTACGACAACATACGCAAACAAAGCTTTTTATCAACCTCCTAAAGTTCAATCCAATGTTACCTCTACATGTGCCGATCGATAAGGGAAATGCCAAGCCATCACCACTCTACGTAGTGGGTGAGTCGTTGATTTATCACCTCCCCCACACGAGGAGCCAAAATAAAAGAAGGTCTTGCCCGGCAGGAAAGAGGCCGAAGATGCCCCCTTGAGTGAGAGTGACAATGACGACGCTAGTGAGCCCAAAGTTATTTTGAAACCGCCCTTGTTCCCTCAACGGTTGACCCCACCCCAAAAGGGAGCCTCTTGTTCAGAAGTTCTAGATGTTCTTAAGCAAGTAAATATAAATTTTCCATTGCTGGATGCCATCCCGTAAATTCCCACTTATGCCAAAATTTCTAAAGATATTTTGACTGTT
The DNA here is from genome assembly GCA_949130495.1 of Sambucus nigra. NCBI lineage: Eukaryota > Viridiplantae > Streptophyta > Magnoliopsida > Dipsacales > Adoxaceae > Sambucus > Sambucus nigra. The sequence goes on along the minus strand of OX422211.1, from coordinate 612,883,398 downwards.
AAAAGACAATTAAAGGTGAAGAAGAATGTCCTCGTAGCACAGAATATGAGTCATCCCACCCAAGTTTAAAGATCCGGGTGCACCCACGATTTCATGTGTTATTGGAGCGCGTTGAATTGAGAAAGCCTTGTTGGACTTAGGCGTGAGTGTTAATATCGTTCCATATTCAATTTTTAGGCAACTTAAGTTGGGTGAGTTTAATCCCACACAAATCACTCTCCAATTAGTGGATCGCACAATGAAGGTGCCTGGAGAGATTATTGAGGACGTGATAGTCCAAGTGGACACTTTATACTTCCCAATAGACTTTTTCATTTGGGACACGGATCCTTCCATCCATTCTAGCAACCATGTTCCCATCATTTTACGCCGCCCATTCTTAGCCACGGCTAATGCTTCAATTAATACACGAAATGGGCAAATGCATATCACTTTTGGGAACATGACCCTCGAGACTAACATCTTCAATGTTGCTAACTAAGTTGCCGAAGAAGATGAAATCCATACGATCGATCTCATAGAGGAGGTAGTAGAAGAGAACATCGAGGGAATCATGGTTGGGGATGCTTTAGAAGCATGTCTAGTGAGAGGTGAAGAGAGTGAGATTCCATACACGAAATTTAAGCGAGAGGTTGAGGGGTTGAAAGATATATTAGATAAGGGAGCGCCGATATAGGGGTCGAGAGATGTTCATTAGGTTTCTAGATTCGAGGAGATACCCCCGAGGGAGTCATGCTTGCCCCCTCCGAAGAGAAATTTCCTACCCTCGAGTTGAAAAAACTACACTCTAATGTGAAATATGCTTTTTTAGGAGAGGATGAGACATTTCCTATTATTGTCTCCTCTAGCCTGGATAAAGATCAAGAGGGTAAGCTTCTGGAAATTTTGAGGAAGCACAGAGGTGCCTTTGGTTGGTCTATAGCGGATTTGAAGGGTATAAGTCCCCTGATTTGTACCCACAAAATCCACCTCGAGGAGGACGTGAAGCCCTCGAGGGAAATGCAAAGGTGACTAAACCCATCTATGAAAGAAATTATTAGAGCAGAGATTATCAAGTTATTAGATGCCGGTATTATCTACCCAATCTCGAATAGCAAATTGGTAAGCCAAATTCAAGTCGTCTCGAAGAAGTCGGGCATTACTGTGGTCGAAAATGCTAAGAGAGAATTAATTCCTCAATGCACCACCACCGGGTGGTGTGTTTGCATTGATTATCAGAAAATCAATGACGGAACGAGAAAATACCGCTTTCCCTTACCATTAATTGACCAAATGCTTGAATGCATAGCGGGTCACCCATATTATTGCTTCTTTGATGGTTATTACGAATATTACCAAACTGAGGTAGACATACTTGATCAAGAAAAAGACGACTTTTACATGTCCATTTAGCACGTTTGCCTACAAACGTACGCCTTTTTTATCATGCAATGCACCCATGACCTTTCAACCGTGCATGCTAAGCTCTTTAGCGACATGATTGAGAGAGGACTTGAGGTTTTCATGGACGATTTTGCCTTTTTTGGCCCCTCTTTTGACCAATGTCTAGTGAATCTTGAGAAAGTATTATACCGGTGTGTGGAAAAGAACTTAGTTCTCAATTAGGAAAAATGCCACTTCATGGTTACCGAGGGCATAGTTCTTGGCCACATAGTCTTATCTAAAAGCATAGAAGTTGACCAATAAACATAGATGTCATAGCCGAGCTTCCCCCGCCTAAATCACTAAAGGATGTGCGCTCCTTCTTAGGCCATGCAGGATTTTATAGAAGGTTTATCAAGGATTTTAGTGCCATCTTTAGACCCTTGAGTAACCTCCTTATAAAGGATACGCCCTTTGAGTGGAATGTTGCATGCCAAGATACTTTCAAAAAATTGAAAGCATGCTGATTTCCTCCCCCATCATGCAAGCTTCAAATTGGTCCCTTCCATTCGAGCTCATGTGTGAGGCGAGTGATTACGTGATTGGGGTTGTTTTGGGGCTAAGAAAGTACAATAAAGCCCATGTTATCTATTACGCTAGCTAGAAGTTGACCGGACCATAACTTAAATACTCCACCACGAAGAAAGAGTTTCTAGCGGTTGTTTTTGCTTTGGACAAATTTTGCTCATACCTTGTTGGGTCTCCTATTACATGCTTTATCGACCACGAGGTAATTAAATATCACCTTACTAAGAAAGATGTGAAGTCGTGCCTCCTAAGGTGGATCATACTCCTACAAGAATTTAATTTATCTATAAAAGATAAGAACGAGGTAGAAAATGTCATCGCCGACCATTTGTCATGGCTCTCATCCGACGTGCCTAATGATCTAATACCCATAGATGAGTACTTTTTGGATGAGCAACTCTTTGATACTTCTTCCCTACATTGGTTTGCAGACATTGTTAACTATATTATCGCGGGAGTCGTTCCTCCCGGATGGACACTGTAAGAGAAGAAGAAATTCATCACTTAGTTACGCATGTTCTTCTATGATGATCCATTCTTATTCAAATATTGTACGGACCAACTCATCTGAAGATGTGTTCCGAATGAAGAAATTCAAAGTATAATCTAGTTTTATCATACAGAAGCTTGTGGAGGCCACTTATCCAAGAATAAGATGGCCGTTAAAATCCTTCAAAGTTGTATCTATTAGCCCATAATGTTCCGGGATGTGAACACCTATTGAAAATCATGTGATAGATGTCAAATGATGGGAGATATTACCCACTGCAACATGATGCCACTAACCCCTATACTCATCATTGAGTTATTTAATTATTGGGTTATTGACTTTATGGGACCATTCCCTCCTTCGTTCGACGTCTTATACATCCTCGTTGCGGTAGACTATGTCTCTAAATTGGTAGAGGCAATATCTACCAAGATGAATGACAAAAAAGTGGTGATAAAGTTCTTATAAGAACACATACTCCCTCGATTCAGTAATCCGAAGGCAATTATAAGTGATAATGGCATGCATTTTTGTAATAAGCCAATTAAAAAATTAATGAGAAAGTACGGTGTCCTCCACAAGGTTGGAACAACTTATCACCCCCAAACAACTGGGAAAGCCGAGTTAGCGAATCGTGAGATCAAGACCATCCTTGAAAAGATTGTCGATCCTGCCTAGAAAATTTGGTCCCTTTGATTAAATGATGCGCTATGGGCTTACCTTACAACTTGCAAGAATCCCTTCGGGATGTCCCCTTTTCATTTTGTCTATTGGAAGCCTTTCCATCTCCCCATGGAGTTAGGGCACAAAGCCTATTGGGCAATCAAGAGGTTGAACTACAGTCTTGATAAAGTCGGTAAAGCTCACAATCTTCAATTGAACGAGTTGGAAAAGATTCGCAATGACACATATGAGAGTGCTAAAATTTTAAAGGAACGAATGAAACTCATGCATGATAAGATAATTCAATGCAAAGAGTTTCATCCGGGAGAAAAAGTGCTTCTCTATAACTCTCGATGATAGTTGTTTCCCGATAAATTGAGTTAAAGATGGACGGGACCATTTGTGGTGAGAGAAGTATTCCCCCATGGAGCTATAGAGTTGGAAAATTCAAAAGGGGGAAATACTTTCAAGGTTAATGGACAATACCTTAAATCGTATTTTGAGGCATGCGTCGAAGAAGCCGATATCATTGGGTTGTTGGACCCCATATATGGGGACTGAGTGAGAAGTACGAGAAGGTCTTCGCACCCTCAACGTGTATGGGGTGATTCTTCTGTATAGTTGTTATGGGTAGGTCAGGGTAGTTAGGATTCGGTAGGTATAAGTCACGATAGGATAGGAGCGGGAGCACACACGTCGAGAGAGCGTATAGAGTTTCGAAGTAAGTGTTGGGAGGTCCTAGGTCATTCTTACGCAGTAATAATTGCGGGAACACCCAAGAAATTGAGAGAGAAGAGTTCATTCTAAGTATTCAACCCACACAGCCGAGACGTTAGGAAGCTCAGACTTGGAGCTGTAAAAGAAGAGTTCATTCTAAGTACACCTAAGATGTACCTTCAGACTTGGAGTCACCAACGTCGGCCGACCTCATAGTCGAGACATTAAGAAGCTCACAACAGCTGTCAGGAAGGTCATCTTATGCAAATAGTCTACTAATTGACCAATCTCGGCTGGCCAGCAGTCGAGGTCAATATCATCTTACAAGCTCAAGCTATTGCCACCATCATACTATGCTCAAGCTGACCTTAGATCCTACCTCGTACCTCTCCATGCCTAGTCATTCAGGACGAGGCTACACTTACAGTTGATAGGACAAAGCAACTATCGGACTCCCCCAACCTCGTACTCAGCCAGGTCGAGTTTTCAGTAGGTGATGTCACAAGTCCGAGACATGTAAGCAGGTCGAAGACTTGGATCACGTGGCAAGTCAGTTATAACCGAATCATTCCCCTAACGTGGGGGGATATTTGGTCATCATTCCTTACATGTGGCATAGCCAGGTGTCCACCTATGATTAGTGTATTCAACCCACACACAATGCATGCTTGGGGGTATACTACACCCCCAAGAACTATATATACATGTCTTCTCCTACCTTGTAAAGGGATCCTGAAATTACAACCCTAGCAGAAACTCTATTTGTATACACAATAGAGAGAGAAAGTAAGAGATTGTAGCACAGGCCATTAGTGCCCTCATTTAGTGATTCTTACTCACACTCCCATAGTGGATGTAGGCCAGATTGGTTGAACCACTTATATACCAGTGTCTCTCCTCTTCTCCCCACCTCCTTCTACTAGATATATACTCTTATGTTGCCATTGTTACTACTAACTTGAGCTTATGAACACCTCATCGGGTGGTTCTGTTTACAGCATCATCATTTTCGCACCATCTATGGGAATGAGAGGATTCATCTCTTCCTCCTTTGCTGCTTGACCTCACTAGAGACTCTGGTAGTGAACCAGAGCTCCCCCCTTTGTGTGGAACTGTTTCACCATTGAAATAGATCCCTTAAGGTTTTAAGCTCTCTAATATCTTCATTAAAATCTCTCTAGTCTTTCATATGGCATCAGAGTTACCATTTCCGCCATTTGGTGTTGGAGGACCTAGTTCTAGTCAAGCACCACCCCAGTCCGAAATGGGTAAGGTGGCGACAGCCTTGAAGTCCTTAGCTGCTACTCAACAAGCAATAGAGGAGCAATTTGACCAGCTAAGCCAGAGAATAATAACGAGACCACCTAGGGTCTCACCATAAATGATCACTCCGATGGATGATCAGGGACAACATAGGGCCAGGGGACCACCCCAGGCACCACAGAAAGACCTACTTCCTCCTCAACGGCGGAGGGATGTTGCTGACCCCAGGCGTTTACACATGGGGAGGATAGAAAACTCTTGCCTGGAGGATAGGTATGATGATATAAAGGTTAAGGATGATCCAACCGACTGTTGGGAGTCGTATGAGGTATCAAATAATATTGTACGTCCAGTCCAGCAGAGTAGAGGCCAAGAGGAAAAACGAGATGACGACGTCTGTTAAAGAGGTTCAACTTTTGATCGGTTGAGTAAAAGGCCAGCTTTCGAAAGACTCGGCCCAGTTAATGACCTACGAGAGAGGATGTCCAGGTCAAGAAGCATAGTTGTCTCATAAAGAGAGGCTGATGATCGTCAGCCTCATTATGGCTGACCCACACATGGTCGAGACTGTGGTCGGGGGAGGTCAACAGCCGACGTTGTGCAGCAGCTGGGGAACCCTCAGTCCACCCTTTGGAGGTGGCTGGGGATAACCTCATCCAGGCCGATGTTGCTAAGACCTAGACAAACTCTATCAAAAAGGATAGAAAAGAAGATAGGGGATCTCATAAAAAGCCGAGACCCATTACAGAGGGGATACTCAAAGGGTTCACCGTTTGTGGCAACGATTGTCAACTTCCCAACTCCTACCAAATTTAAACCTCTAGTGGTGTCTCCCAAGTATGATGAAAGTACCAACCCAGTCCATCATATTGAAATGTATCAATCTCCAGTAGACATTTATTCAATCTCTAATGAGATGAGGTGCCGAGCTTTCTCAGGCACTCTAATGGGGGTTGTATATATATCTGGTTCACTACTCTTCCTAAAATTCAGTTGAGAGTTTTTTAAAGGCTTGGCCGAACGATTTATTCACAACTTATGTTTTGGGGTAAGACCGCAGAAGAATACGACTCACTTGCTTTATGTAAAGCAGGGAAGGAATGAAAGCCTTAGAGATTATATCGCGAGGTTCATCAAGGAAAAATTGGAGGTAGAAGATTATGAAGAGATTATAGCCATGACAACGCTTATTGGAGGACTTTATAAGGGAAAACTACTCTGGAAGCTCGTTGAATATGCTCCTAAGTCTATGGACGAGTTGTTAGCAACATCTGGAAAGGTCACGAATGCAGAAGAAGTAATAGTTGCGAAATATGAGGATGGGAATAGAAGTAGCAGCGGGAAGTTTCAAAAGAAAAAGGATGAAAAGAAGAGGACTGCAGACGACAAGTTTGCAAACTATACTCCTTTAACTATGAGCTGTGAACACATCCTCAATGAAATAAAGAATAATAGGTCTCTAAGATGGCCAGAGAAGATGAAGGCTCCTCCACATAAGAGAAATAATAATATATAGTGCGAGTTCCATCAAGATCATGACCATCTAACTGTTAAATGTTTCACCCTGAAGGACAAGATCGAAAAAATGTGAAGTCTGGAAGGATGAGAAAGTACGTGGATGATAGAGCCTCAAAGGGTGCCTCAGCAGACCTTAGAAGGAAGAGAAATGACAAATGTCGGGAAGACTCCTCTGCGAAGAAAGATGATATCTCTGATGATGATGATGACGACCTTAACCTCCCATCGAAGGACGAAAATACCCCTGTAAAGAAGGTCAACATGATCTCTTTCGGTATGAGTACTATCAGCGGGGGACTAGAAGGGGGTGGCTCAAAGGTAGCTGATCGCAAGGCCCATTTGGCCGAAGTGAAAGCGATAACAAAAGTCGAGGTTATGAATTTATCTTCGACAGAGGTTAAACATGAGAAAAGAAAGAAGGTAGACATGGACACCCTCATAGTCGGCTTCTCGTAACTTGATTTCAAGGGTATCTCATCCCCACACGATGACCCTCTAGTCATCACCATAAGGGTGCATGGGTGTGAAGTTCAGAGAATCCTTGTGGATGGGGGCAACTCTGCAGATGTCATATTTTGTCCTTATTTCAAAAGTTTAGGTCTCAGACGAGCAAGATTTGTCCCTTATCATCATCCCTTGATTGGCCTTAGCGGAGAGAAGGTCCATCCATTGGAAATGTATGATATGGATGTGAGAATGGGAGACAAATGGCCTAAGAGGTTGACCATAAAAATCAATTTCTTTGTGATGGATGAGAATGTCTTCTCAGTCTACAACCTCATCATAGGACGAGTAGACCTCAAGTAACTTGAGGTCGTGCCTTTAACGGTCCACCAGATGCTAAAATTCTCCACTCCCTATAGAGCAGGGGAAGTGCAAGGTGACCAAATATCGATACGATAATGGTACTTCAACTCTATGAAAGAGAGAGAGAGGCCCATAAGAGGGCAATAACCACGTACAACATTGCCACACTTGGTCCTAGACATGAAACAAAACTCAAAAAGGGAGAGGCCGCAGAGGATGTAGAATCCATCATCCTCAATAAGGATGAGCCAAAAAAACCATCTAAGTCGGTAAATCCCTAAAGCCTGAGATCAAGGATGAACTAGTGAAGCTATTGAGGAAGAGATAAAGTATCTTTGCGAGGAACCATACAGACATGCCAAGTATTGATCCTGAGATTATGTGTCATAAACTCGATGTTGTAGTGGATGCCAAGACCGTTAAGCAGAGAAGAAGGATATACTCAAGAAAGAAGTACGATGTAATCAGAGACGAGGTTCATAAGCTTGAAGAGGCCAAGTTCATTAGAGAAGTTATTTACCCTGAGTGGTTATCTAATGCTATCATGGTGCCCAAAGCTAATGGGAAATGGAGAATGTGTGCAGACTTCACCGATTTAAATAAGTCTTACCCAAAGGACAGTTTTCCCTTAACTCGTATAGATCAGATGGTGGATGCCACAGCAGGACATGAGCTCATGAGCTTCATGGATGCATATTCAAGGTATAATCAAAGCTTCATGAATTCAGATAACTCAGAGAAAATAGCGTTCATTACAGATAAGGGATCATATTGCTACAAGGTCATACCCTTCGGCCTGAAGAATGCAGGGGCTACTTACCAACGTCTTGTAAATAAGATGTTCTAATGTAAGATAGGAAATTCCATGGATGTTTATGTTGACGACATGCTGATAAAAAGTCTGATGGTCGACACTCATGTGGTAGACCATGAAAGATCTTTTGACACCATGGACAAATACAAAATGACGCTCAACCTGTCCAAATGTGTCTTTGGGGTAGGAGCAAGAAAGTTTTTGGGATTTATCATCAACTAAAGGGGAATAGAGGCTAACCCTGAGAAGATCAAGGCTTTACTAGAAATGAAGACACCCAGAACTATTAAAGACATTCAGAGGCTAAGCGGACGAGTTACTGCACTTAACAAATTCATCTCAAGAGCTACAGATAAATGTCTTCCTATTTTCAAAGCTCTTAAAAAAGCATTCGAATGGAATGAGGAGTGTGATAAAGCTTTTAAGGAGCTTAAGTCCTACCTCGGATCCCCTATACTCCTATCTTGGCCAATTTCGGGAGAGATGCTGTAAGTATATTTAGCTATCTCAGAGTCAGCCATCAGTGTTGAAATAGTAAGAGAAGAGGATGGTATGCGGAGACCAGCGTACTTCAATAGAAAAGCACTTCAGGGATCTGAGGAAATGTACCCTTGAATTGAAAAGTTAGCCTATGCTTTGATACATGCTTCCAGTAAAATGAAGCCATACTTCCAAGCCCACTCCATGGTCGTCCTCACTAATTCCCCACTCAGACAGGTCCTCTATAAGACTGAGAAGTCAGGAAGGCTAATGACCTGAGAAATCGAGTTGGGGGAGTACAATATTGTTTATCAACTCAGGGTTGCCATCAAGGGACAAGCACTCTCAGATTTTATGGTCGAGTTTACCTAGGACGAGGCCTATGTTGAGAAAAGTAATGAGGTTGCAGATGAGCGAGTAGATATAAACGTCGGCCAATATTCAGATAAGGC